>JAPYYW010000812.1:0-40060 GCA_030522545.1 Cremastinae sp. A BG-2022a
ATTATTATACGCATCAGTTAAGTTGTAATAAAAGTGAGCTGAGAAAATTTAGCGCGTTCAAGGACATCCAGACTGATTTTTCGAGAATCGAAAATAGGATAATTTCAAAATTTCAAGTGGCGATATCTTTTCGTGTCTTCGACGATATCCACTTTATTATGAAATTCTAGAAAATTGTTGCAAAATGAAATTAATAAGTATTATAACTTATTTTAACTTCAAGGTCATTATTTTCAAAACAGCGCACGTCAAATTTTCTTCTAATGAGTAGAGATTATCCAAAAGTCAATGCGCTCCGCATAATGCGCTATATTCCGATGAATCGATTAGGGGCCTCATGTCTTTTTTAATATAGAATGGAGTTTTTATAAAGTTGCATAATGCCTGCACTATTGTATGTTATTTTTAAGTAAGACGCTCGCGAAAGTGGAAGCGTATACTATGTTCTCGTGTTAAGTATTAAGAGCGAGAAACAGGACATGAATTGAGTTAGAAAAGTCAGTCTAGACGGTATTCCGTGTCATCGTGAGATACGAGTCGCTGTGTTTTTGTGAATCGATGCGCAAATTCTGGCACGAATTTGAATGCATCTCTCCCTTCATATTTTCTTTTAAATATATAATAATGAGCTCCAGTTTTGAGACAAAACTGTCAATTTCCGCACCTGGATTCGCTTTTGAGAGCCGAGGTCATTAAAATATTAAGCCTGCCTCGTTCCACGGGTCTACTTAAGAAATTAATCAAAATTTCGGCCATTCCGAGTCTATAAAAGCAAGTATTTATTTATAAATCCGCACGGCGTGTCAGTCGCGTGAACTCTCGAGCGTCTCATCATCATTATTATGTTTAGCTCACGACCAGGAATTATGACGTTTCGAGCCCGAGAGCGCCAATGTATGGAGATTAAGCGGGCAAGCCCGCGTTCTATTTTCTCACCCAACGTCATCTGGAAAATCAATATTATTTCTCGGTATGCATCGGAGGCTGTTAGAATGAGGGAAAGCGTGAGCCCGAGTGCCGCGATGAGAATTGCGAATAGAGACGAGACGGAGATAGCCTCTTCGATAAACCAATACTTTATACCGAATAATATAGTAGTACGCTGTGGAACGTCTGTTATAATTTCTCTCCTTTTACACATTCATCGCTCATCTTGAATATTTTATTTTTTCTTATTCTCCATACCAAAGCTCGAGTCATGCTGAAAACCGAAACACTCAAAAAAAGTTTTACCAAGCTTAAAAAAACTTCAAACGACCGCTAAAAGAGTTACGCGTGGACTCCATTAAATAAAATAAAAAAGAGAGCGAGCGAAGGTAAAAGTCGGTATGAGGTAATTTGTCTAGTACATTAAAGTCCCATGTGAATTATTAAAATAAAAATATTACGCCGCCTTTTCGTTAATTGTGTTATTCATACTATTAAATTATTATAATTTCCATTGTTTTGAATTTTTGACAAACGCTTCAACTATCGTAATATATTATTGAGGGACAAAATTGAATAATCGAATTATATACGAAAGAATTGAGAATATAATTTTCGAGAATTTCGTTCTGATGATTTTCATCAAGAAATGACAGTTCGTTTTTTAAGCTCCATTTGCACAGTGAATTTTCATCTTTTCAAAGATTTTTTTTTTTTTATAATGTCAGTTGAATAAGAAATGAAAGTATACTCTTTTATAAAAAGCTCCATTTACCCAGTGAATTTTTAGCCTCTATATATTTTTCCCATAGTGCCAGTTGGATATATGTACGATGTAAAATTTTAATAACTGATCTCCTGACAATAAGACATATCGTATCTGCTAAAAATAATTGGATGGAAGAATTTTTAAAATTAAATAACGAAGCCATATATTTCGAAAATAGGTCGATCAATATATGTATATATATAAAGTATATGTCTGGCGTAAAATACAATTTAAAATGAAGCACGGGTCACGATAACTTATTTAGATACGAAAAAAAGCACAAGTATATAGTTCCCTGCGCGTAACCTACGAGGGAGGAAATGTTTTATCAAAGGGATCGTGTGTGTCATTGCGGCGAAATCCTTCCCTCTATAGCATGAATGATTGGGTGCTCGGCGATCTGGTCAGCGTGCTTCTGGTCGAGCGATCGCCCATCCGAGCGGCGGAAAACTCGAAACGCCGGGAGAATGACGGAGTCAGACCCCGAGCGCACCCTTATCGACCTATTCCCCTCTCCGTCCATATCACTATTATTATTGAAATTTTACTTTACATTTTTTACTTCTTCTCCTCCGGGGGCTTCGGGCTTTTTCTTTTATTTTTTTTTTACTTTTATTTCCCTTTTTTTTTCACGACGACGCATACTCGCCGGTGCTTCAGTCCGGCCGTACAGTTGACGCTGATAAAGGAGTTGGCCCGTGCACCGACGACGATGAAAGAGCAAAGTGCACGAGGTAACTCGCGCTACTTCGCGCGGTCGAGGTAATACACGGCTCGTCGTTGTAGAACCTCCCCTCTGCTCGCAACCTCCTTCTCTCTCTCTCTGCTCTTTCTCTCTCGACACAGGAATACCAGTCGTATTTATGTATGACGTCACACGCGTATACGCGAGTTCATACGAAACGAGGCAAAGGAACACACACTCCGTTACGAGTCCGCGCTGACGGCAAAGCTACGTTTACATAGACACCGAGAGGGAAATCCCTTTGGTCTCTCTCCCTCTCTCTCTTTCTCTCTCTCTATATCTCTCTCTCTCTCTCTCTCTCTCTTCGTCGCTTACTTCTCGCACAGTGTTCATATAGGTACCAGGAATTCCGCGTGACAAGTCCATCTTTCTCTTTCTCTTTCTCGCAGTCTCCCTCCTATTCGCCTCGGTCTTTCTCCCTTATTCGGCTCCGCGCACGACTCCTGTATCCATGCCGGCGCTTTTACTTCATCCCTCGAAAAGTTTGGAGCAAGCTCACCCGCGGATGTACATCGTGTATATTCTGTGTACACGTAATATACGCCGAGATAGGCTACAACCCCCGCGCATCCACGTGGCTTCTCTTTCTCTCTCCGGAGGTCGCCGAAGGTCGGCAAAGGTCGTATCTCGTCTAGTACCTCGATTTTCTACCTCCGGTGCATGCAAGATAGAGTTACCTGGTGCCGGAGCATCGACTTCCGGGGCCCTCGAGCCTCCAAAAATTCGACAACCGCTAAGTGCGCCAGGGCTTCGGTATACGAGTATTTCCTTTTCTTTTTTGTTTTATTTGCGTGCGTTTTTTATTTTGTTTTGCTTAAATATGCGTCAGGATATATCGATCACGAGAGCTTCTCGCTTGATTTGCGAATAGAGTGATAGACGTGTATTTTTTGGGCTGACGGTTGAAGGTTTAGCGCGAAAAAGCGTTTCTGCTCGGCTACAACAATCGCGTGCAACGATTTTTCCATTTCCACGACGAGTGATACACCGAGTTAACCGAGGCGAGCGTGAATCGATCGAGGGCGCTCGTGCCATTTTCGGTATCTCTCTCTCTCTCTCTCTCTCTCTCTCTCTTCTCTTACTCGCTCGCTCGCTCTTTTCACTTTTAACACATTATCACCCTTCCAGCAATCCGCACCGGGCTTCCTTTCCCCTCGGTTATACAGGCAACTTTTATTTTTAGCGGGGCCAGCGCGTGTTTCGCAAATCCGAATTCGATTTGGTGCGAAAAGTATCGGGAGCGCGAGCCCGGGCGCCGTCGCTGTTGCTGGCTTATCCCTTTGGCTGGCTGAGGCGCGATAGAGAGTCGAGGCGTTAGAAAGGCGACGAGATTGCCACGGTAAACGCCAACTTATTTCGCCCTCGAAAATATTCCCTCCTCATATTCAGGCATCCCCCCTGACCTTAAACGCACGCCAGAGCTGGGATACACGATGAGCGACACGACTCGAAAGGATATAACCGCTCGAAAAATGTATAGAGAATTCTCGACGGTGCTTCGGATACAAATCTATTTTTTCCGTCAGATACAACGTGTGATTTATGCCACACCGAGTACGATTTTATTTTTTATACGCATTTATATATCGCCTATTTTCTCCTCAACACTCGCAAAGTGCGGTGTGAGAGAGACTCGGTTGGCTTCGTTATTATTTCTGTATCACGTGAGAGGCTCCGCCAACAGATGCGAAAGGGGCGATCCTCCGATCTTTGGAAATCTCTCTTTCGGCGAGAGGCAAAAGGCTTCCAGCGGCAATAAGGGGTGGCGAAAAAAAAGCGAGCCGGGCTCTCTCTCTCTCCTCCCATCTAAATATCCTTCCTATATGTAACCCAACCATATTTCAAGGGGGGCACCTCCTATTTCTGTGTATATAGACGATGGGCGATCCTCCCAATTCGCGCCGGAGAAGCAGCAACGCCGGCGGGCCAGTCAGCCAGCCAGAAACGAAGCCACAGCCGCAGGCTAGCGTAGGAAAATACGAGAGTCTGGGATTTGGCCGCTCTCGGACCACTCGTTTTTTTTTCTTCTCCCTGCTTCTTCTCTTTTTTTTTCCTCCACCTCGTACGTATATATACGAGAGACGGGTGAATCGTATACCACATCAAACCGGCGCTCTGCATCCTGGAATATCGATTTTTTCGCACACACGGCCAGTCCGGCGGCAAGAGTGACCGAGGCTCCCCGACTCGCTCCGAGTCGCAGATAAGGCATCGAGTCGTACACACACGCACACCGTTATATATCGAGCATAATCAGGACGAAATTTGGAACACGTACGCTGCGCGGCGAAAAAGAAAAAAAAATGTACCGCTGGTGTATCAAATTTTAACGCAAAAAGCTCGCTCTCTCGGAAGATTGATTATCGGCACATAGGGCGGAGAGCCGGGACATAATTTTTTATTCGATATACGGCCTTCTCCGAGAAACTTATCTCGAGTTTAACAGATTCGTGGCCGCATGTATATGGGAGTTATGAACATCACTCGCCGGTAACTACGTAGCGGCGATCCAGGGTGGAGAGAGCGTAGGGAAAATAGATAGAGACGGAATGCGAGAGAGGAGCTCCGTGGGGAACGGTTAGTAATTTCAGGAAGCACATATATTCCGTGACTGGGCAAACTCGGAAAGTCGACCTTCCACGAATACTAATGGAAAAATGAACGTTCAAAGTTTTTCTCCGACAGACTGCCGAAATCCCTCAGGCGTCCCCCCGGCACTTGCTCTCACACTTGTCCCTCGCCGGCCAGCCTCTCCATCTTCATCCCCCAAGCGCATATATCTATTTTCCTTTTTCCACCCGCCTTATTCCCCGCAGTTCTCGTCGTCTTCCGCACTTTCTCTTTTTCTCGCTTGGAAACGAGAGAGCTGCGCCCTGAAACGGGATGCTCATTGTCGAACGCGAATTTAACAAGTGCTGTGCCACCGGTGTGCTCGGACAACGGCCCCCTCCATCTTTTTCTCAAGAGTTAATGCGGTGAATTAAATCCCGGTCCGGGAAAAACATTTGCTGCTCGAGAAATAATGAGAGCTGCTGGAACGCACTCGAATTATCATCGACGCTTTCTTTGCGATGAAACGTAGTCGAGCTGCTTCGGAACAGCGCAAAATAAAAGTCTCACAATAATAAGAACAGGAGAACGGCGAGAGAAGAAACGGTTATAAAGTAATAGCAAGAAAACGGTGGCGTGGAAAAGTATTGGAAAATATCTAAATGCGTGTACAGCGCTTCAGAAATGAAACTTTTGTTATTGAAGCTGTATATCATCTAACTTAGTTGCATTTATTTCGCTCTTGATTTTTAGCAGGTTAAACACGAAATAAAACTCGCCGGCTTCATTCGTTGAACTTAATTATTATGTTCTTGACACTTTTAGTAATGTTTATGGAATGCTTGCCCAAAATTGCTTCCATAAGTTAGTTTTATACCGTTTTTCATGCTTCTTACGAATTGCGTAAAATCATTCGTATATATTCTACGAATATTAGTATGGAATTGCTCACCAATTTTCAAAGGAATTCAACATTTCAAACTTAAGATATATGCATTCCCGACATTTGCTCATTTTGCATGCATATTCCCTCTATCTCAAAGCGTCGAAAATTATCCATATTTTGTGATAACTTTAAATCGGATCTTACGATTCGAAAAAACACTAAAATGCAGAAATATACGTTAAAAATGGTCGAAAAGATTAAATAAATTTAACCATATCTAACATTTCAAAAATATATGTAAATATCAAAAGTCTAGAAAATGTTTACCAAATTGCACGCGTAAAGTATATAAAAGCGAGATTAACTTTTTGGATTTTCATAACACAGGTTTTTTTCATTTTAATTCCCGAGGAAAAAATTTTTTTACCACAGAGAGTTATACTGAAAAGTGCAAAGCTCTCGTGAAATCTGAGCCTCTAAAGTCGCAAAAAATGTCGAAGTATAGAATTTCTTGTGTTTAAGCGAGTTTTAGTACGATTCAAACATCCAAATGTTTTTCCACGCACATAAACCAAAGGTAAAATCATTAGGGAACCTTGTTAAAAGTTTTTTTTTGCCTACACGAATCTTCTTAAAAATCATCGTATTAAAGAGTGTGAATAACTTGAGAAGGCTTCACCGTCTGGTAACCGAGACATTCGGAGTTTAAAATCGCAACTTTTAACCTGATCTCTTATGAGAAGTTATAAAAGTTTACAAGACCTCACGAGAAGTTTACGAAAAATTGCGATTTTCAACAAAACAATCATCATCTTGATTTCCCAGACGGTGAAAACTTTCTCCAAATTCACCCACACACACACACACACTGTTGGGGAAAGTTTAGAAAATTTTTTAAGAAATTACATTTAAAACGATATCATGCAAGAACTCTCTTAAATTTTGTAAAAAACTTTGGCTCGCATTTACGCCTTGTTTCAACGTGTGCACCGCTTTCGACGCCGTGTTCCAACGACTCTGCGACACGGTGCGGATGCACATTCGTTCAAGTTACCCCCTTTTCATAAAACGCTCGACAACTCGGCCTTGAAAATTGGTCGTCCGCATGCATGATACTTTTAATTAAAAATAATTAAGAATATATTGAATTTTTGTTGCAGCTGATAACTTACCGGTGGGCTTTCCGATGATAACGCAATCGCCGACGACGAAAGTCGTCGAGAGGGGTCACAACGCTCTGTTGCTCTGCGCTGCGATTGGTTCACCGACGCCGACGATATCCTGGAACCGTAATATGATGCCCATCAATACTTCGAATCCACGATACACGGTCCTCGAATCCGGTAAGCGCGCCTCTGTAACGTGCAAACAACATCTATATAAGTCCACGTATAAATATAGATCGATACCCATCGAATTCTCGGATGCAAATGAAAAGAGGTCGCTGACAAGCGAACTCTGTGCCGTATGAATGATCAGGGACAGTTTCATCCGTATAAGTGAAGTTTTCTCGGGTGTGCAACGAGAGCAGCGATTCTGGGGCACAAGAGAGAGAGAGAGAGAGAGAGAAATTCGGCGTTCCGCGGAGAGAAATAGAAGAGCGAGAGAACGAGAGCCTGGCGAACGAGCTTGCCAGCAGGTGCGCGTAATATCTCCACGAGTAGCAGGATGGCGGAACGTGCGTAAGTCACTGTCAGCCGCGGCAAGCGTTGATCGAGTGGTCACGCGATATGGCAACGTTCTCCATATCTATCTCGTTGTTCTCCGAGGTTGTCTCTCTCGCTCGCTCGCTCTTCGTCAACGCCTCTTTGGCCCGGTCCCCGGGCATTCTCTGTCATCCGTAATATCGGTATATATATGTACGGCGAGAGCGGGAGAGGTTCGATCTCTCAACGGCATCATCGCCGAGTGCACTCTTCGCGTACGTCATCGCTCTCGCTCTCGGCGGGTCGAGGCTCGTCGTCGTCGTCGTGAATGGCCCGACGAGAGAGAAGATGATGCTTCAGGGACGAGCGCTGATATCGAATAGACATTATCTCATCGGTGTGACGTCCGCACGCGATATTCACCCCCCCCCCTCCCCCCGCAAGGCTCGTGAGAAAAGTACGCGCGAGGATATGAGAGGCTTGATTCGCTAAACGCACTCGTGATAATTGACGCCAGTTCATATACACACAGGGCGAAACCGCAATGCGCCCGGCGATGGCTCACCGTTGATCTCTGTTAATGGACGGACGATGAGCTTATTCTACCGAGTATGCAAAAGCTTCCGATCCTTTGAGAGCCTCTGCGGTGTTCCTATCGCGGCCGGGACACCCCCGCACCAGCGCGGGGGGGGAGAAACGAACGAAAATCCGCGAGAATATCAAAGGGACCTATTTGCCAATTTGTACACCCGTGTACAAGCCCGCTCGCTCTCGGCCTCTCAAAGAGACCGGACGTGTACACGCGCGCGCGTAGCGCACTCGCACGATCGATAAAATAAAGTCCGCTATAAAGTATTTTGATCATGCCAGCGAATATAACGAACGGCAACGCCGTTTTCGATATCGGCCAGATTTTTAACTCGTACGCGCTCGCCGGTAAACATAATCAAATTTGACAATTAATAATACCGTATTTGCCTGAACAATGAGCGCGCAACAAAATGGGCATATCGTGAGCCACCTTCCGGCTGGTGCCCACCGGGCATTGCAAAACGTTTCGTGACCATAAATATTCATCGCCGCTATTGCTATACTCGCTATTTATTTACGATCTTGAAACGCATTTTGATCATACGCGGAGGTTCCGCGGGTTATCCGAGGCGCACCGGAGGCAATTATTGGCGCACGCCCCGCCATAGCATTATCCCGGCAAAGCCCCGATAGCGTTAGCACCCGGCCGCCTTTATATTGTACGACTATGGAGCTGCACGACTCATATCCCGCGTCTCGTTTTCGCTCCCGAGTCCGCGCAGATAGAAATTACGGGGATTCCCCTCGCGGTATATGAGCCTCGGCAAACGTTGTGTATCATTTCTCCAACGTTATCGCGGTACGTGCCGGCATGATCGGGAACGATGCGAGGGGCTAACGGCGCCCGCGTCGAGGAATCCGCTGTCCCGCGCCCGAATCTCGCCCCGCGATGGATATCGCCCGGTGTGACGCGCTTTTTCGCCCTCGCCTCTCTCGTCCCTCATTCTTCTTCCAACATTTTTTTGCTTTTATTTTCTTTTCCCCGAGATTCGCAAACACGTCGACCGCACTCGACTACTCGGGGGATACGATATTTATGTATTATTCAAGTTTCGGCTCGTGAATCAGAGACGAGAGGGATATATGCCGGGGCTGTTGAAGAAAATTCGACAAGCCGCTCACGCAGCTAGCGCGACGAGATCGCGTCTTCTTTTTTTGTAGCCTACTCCCTTATTTCTCTTGCCAGCACCCCGAAAGACGCCCGTTCCATCTCTGGACTGGTACTCAGTCATTCTTCTTGTGCCAGCGAGCAGACGCTCGCGTGTGTACTCTTCTCGCTAACTTTATTCGCCCGTCTTCGTCGCTGATGCTCACACAGGCAAGAGCGAGAATCTCCGGAAGCTTCTCGCTCCGTCCTGGTCGTTTTTCCTGCTCGGCGTATATGTATAAGCAACAAAAGAGAAGAAAGAGAAGAGAAATCGCCCATCGGAGCTCCGACACTTAATACGTAAAAGCGCAACGTGGCCCATAAAATGTACAACGCGTATAATATGTATCGCGAGAAGAATCCTTTCGGCAAGATGTGTACATATTTATCCGAACACATAGGGATCAGCGCTGCGTATATTACGTGTGTTGCGAGAACGGGCGGAAAGTTTTGGCCTCCCGAAGCCTCCGTGTTTCGTATGTACTCGAGCGAGTGGCTGCGACCGAGAGACAAGAATAAGAATAAGCCGCACGTCGTGGGCAAAAGGCCGCGCAGCGGAGTGCGCGAGGCTGAAAAAAAAGGGAAAAATAAGACACATGGAAACGCGAGAGACAAAAAAGGCGAGAAAAGGGAAAATAAGTGCGCTGTGGCGACGCGTGTACGAAGGACTTTCCAACCCGTGTACCACGGGTTCGCCGAACAACACGCGTGACACACGCTGAAACGGAAGTTAGACAAAAATTCTAGAAAAAGGGAGAAAATGGAAGAAAAAGATGAGGAGAAAGCCCGGAATCCGAGGGCGCTCTTTCCCTCTATTCCCAGAAGCATCTCGTCCTTGGCGCACTCTCTGCAACACACATTTCTTCATTCTCGCCTTCCTTTTTTCGGGATAATCTCTCGCGCGAGACCACTTTCCCGATTCCCGTCGAGGCTGCTCTCCCCCGCGTTTTTATACCCGCGCATATACATGGAGCTCATTACGTAGCTGCGATGACTCCGTCACGTAAGCTTGGACTCCAGAGGCGCGGAAATAAAGAGAGACTATATACAGAAGGATGAAGGGCGAGAGAAGAAAGCTCCGGAGGAGAAGCGTCAAAGATGATATTCATCCCTCTGTTCGGCTGACGTCTCGAAATCTGCATTTTTTCCTCGAACGCCCCCCATTCCCGGATTTAATCTCAGAATTTTATCCGTTTCGAGTGAAACTTGGTGCGGATATCATTGATTTTTCAAGGCACCTTCACCGGTGCCCGCGTGAAAGAGAGGGGCGAGAGCGATGGAAATTTTTCCGAGGAAACTTCGGAGCAGGCCGGGACGCGGAGCGAGAGCTGTCAGCCAACGAAAGTGTTATCCCGCGTGAAAATTATTTTATAAATATTTGAGTATGCAAGTGTGATATAAAAGACGCGTGTTGTTCTCTTTTTTTTTTCTTTTCTTTTTCGTTCCATTTTCTCTCGCCAGAGCGCTCTTGTGGTTATCCTCTCCGGCTGGTAGTAAAATTTCATCCATTAAGCTTTCGGCGAAAAGTTTTGAGAGAGGGCGTGAAGGCGATCCCGGCGGTAGAGGGGAGTGTTCTCAACACCTGGGGACTCGTATAGACGTATTGGTAAGGGCTCAAATTCTCCGGGATGCTGCTCTATCAGGTTTCCTCCGAGAACTGTATATGTACCGCCGCCGGAGAAGCGGGGGTGTGCGTGTTTTTATATACGAAACGAGAGAGGGCGGCGGTGTACAGTGTGTGTCGGTGGCGTATACAACGGCGGCAGTGGCGGGTTCCGCTCACCTACCGCCTCTCGGTTTTCCGAGCCAGCTCTCAAGGACCATTAGACCATTCTCTCCCGGGATGTACGCTAGGTTGACTCATGTCCCTCTCTCCCCCGTCGCGGCGCTTCTTCTCTCCCTCTCTCTCTCTCTCTCCCGTTCTCCGAAGGGCGAGAGCCTGAGTGAGTTACTTTACGGGGTTGAAAGCGAAGGAGAGCCGGCTTTCCTTGTTTCTCCCTCCCACTCTCTCTCTATCTCTCTTCTTATTTCTCCGGATCCTCCTCTCCCATTTCTCTCATCTTTCTCTATCTCCCGGTGCTCTCAAGCCCGTTATCCGATATATAACAGAATCGCGAGACTCGCACGTATTTCTCTATATAACTGTACACGGGAATAAATATACATATGTATAGGCGTACATAGATGGATGTATATATAGGCGCGTACAAGAAAGCATACACAGGGCATCGTGTCAAGACACCGCGCCGAACCGCCCTTCTCGTTTAGTCTTTACTACGTACAAGACCGCCAGCTCGCTCCCTCGCGCCACCTTCGCGAAAGCTTTTCTTATCTTAAACGCTGTCTCTCCTCTCGTCCACGAGGCTCTCTCTGTGTAACCGGAGCTACGGGGGGCTCTCGGATAGATTTTTCAAGCCGCGCGCTCTCATCCTCTTCGCTTCCCAGTCATTCTCCCACCCCCGCCGCGATTCTATACACAACCGCGCGTGAGGTCAACATTCCGCATTTGTTCGGAGCACACACGAACACCTATCCCGATCCTCGCGTATATATCGACGCCCGTGTTCCACCTCTTTACTCCCGTTCTCGAGTTGCACTCACACACGCTCACTGCTTTGGACTTCACGGCCTCTATGCTCTGTTTCGCCGTGCACGCGTCGTATCACGATTTATCATCGTTTTCCAGTGCCCTCTCGAACTCTGCTCTCTCTCTCTTTCTCTCTTTCGCCCTCCCTCGAGCTTCCTCCCTCCCGATCGAGGATAGATAATCTCGATTTTTCTCTTCGAGAGCCTCCGCCAATGATTATCGAACTAAGAGGCGATTCGTCAGCCCCCGGAACTCCGATCGTGCAGCTTCGGGATGCGGAAGTAATCTTTTAAAACGGGATACAATGCATTAATTTTATCGTCCTCGATAAATTACACTTCCTCGTGTTCAAACATTTTTTTCGTTGCGCGGGCCCGGAATTCGGGTAAACTGAAAAAATCGCACGCCGCTCAGCCAATATGCCAATATTTGAGTAAAGAATCATGTTTCGCAACCTTTTTATTGCCTCAAGGTGTTTCGATATAATACAAACGATAAGAATTCATTCAAATTTTAAAAGAGAATTCTTTTCACATGACTATGAATTTTCTTCTATACACATACGTGTAGTTTTCGAATAATTTAATCATAATTTGCCACTCGATTGCTCGAAAACGATCACGTAAACAATTTTTTTTTCTAAATTTGCAATATACATCTGTTTGGTGACATGAAACTTTTTTATCGTCTTTTTATCAAATTTCAATTCATCCCCATATATTTGATGTGTAAACATAACCTTTCATTTATTTTCACAAGCTGCGTCAAAATCCATTATTATTTTCGCGAGCAATATCCAATCAAAAATTGGTTTTCATTTGATCAAACAAAAATAAGTTCTCATGCAGCCAAGCAATATATATTTTCCGAAACACTACTTCGATAACACATCCCTCTATTGAAAAAAATAAAATTTCGCAATTTGGAGTAGAAATACTTAAAAATATCTGAACTAAAAATTCGAAACGAAATCGCTGCGAGCTTACTGATCGAAAAATCTGTTTTTCCCCGCTCGTATATCTCGCGTACGAGTTGGCCGAGGTAAACACGTGTACCGTTTTTACGACACGAAGCGTCCGGGTGTATATCCGCGTCCGCGTGTATTTACATATTTGGATCCTCCCAGAGAATCTCGTCCACGCGGGGGTTGTGCCAAAAAAGGACTGTAGAAAAAAAAAAGGAAAGAAGAAAAAGCGGCTGCATTATTTTTTCGATTCTGCATCGCGTCGGAGACGATGTTGTCACGGTGGATGAAACGGGGGTTCGGTAAACATATTTTCTATTTGTATTCTATCTGTACGAAAGGCCCTCCGGAGAAGCGCGAAGAGCGAGAGAGAATATGATCGCGCGTTCGGAGCCCCCCTTCCCCCTTCCCCCCTTTTCAGCATTTTGCCGAACATCATCGCAGTTTTGCCTATATGCTGCGAGTTTGCGCGCCGCGATCCGTGCAACCGCACCCTCACGGGTCTGCATAAACGAGGCAAAAGTGTTTCCGTACTGGTGACTCTGGCGGGATATATCCTTCTACGCGCGTGCACAAAGTCTAGATACATCGAGAGAAAAGCGGATACTTGACACGGCCGGGAGAAACGGAACTCGGCGTTTCACCTTCCCTCTTTATTTTCCCATCATCTCTCTTTCTCTCTCGCTCATTTTTCTACGTCTTCGCACAACGAGCGTTTCTTACGACGGTTCACGCGTTTTCCCGGTGTCGCTTCGCTTCCCGACTATCCGAAACCTCTTCTTCGATTTTGAGAAATACGATCGAAACGTCGTGAAATTATTACATAGGAAGAATTCGGAGGTCTTTTGCAATTTTGAGAAATACGGTCGAATTGTCATAAAAATTATTACGCGGGCTCTTCGAGACGACGGATAGAACCTGTGCGAGATTTATAGATCATTCGATGGTGTCGTACACTTCAAACCTTAGCAAGCAAATTTACAAAAAACATGCATCATCCCTGGTAAAATCGATGCGATGAATATTTCGTTAGGACAAAACATTTTTCTTAACAAGTAAAAATACTAATACTCTATCAAAAAATTATATAATACAGGTATAAGTAAGAATGCATGTAAAATTTTCATACAGAAAGATTACGTTTAAATTGCCAAAACACTGATTTTCAAGAATCATTATATTTGCGACAAATAGCTAGATACTTGATTTATTTTACCAGAGGAATTACACTCTCACGTATAAAGTACAATACGTAGTAGAGTTTTTAGCATTACGTAAATTCTAGTATAAAAATATGATAAAATTAAAATAAAATACATGAAATTGAGAAAACTTATAAGAAATAGAGGCGAGAGTCATAGAGCAAAAGTTTGAACGTATATAGAGGCTCTCCGCAGAAGTAATTATTGTACCAAGTGAATGTAGTGCCAGAAAAAATGGCTGACATCGGAAAGAGTTATGTATGAGGCAATACATAAGGCATGTATGTTAGGAATGTCTAAGAGGAAAGAAATCGAAAAAATGAGATTTTAAATAAGAGTTGACCGTCCGTTCGTGTTTCACCAACGAGCCGTCGCACACGGTGCAATATTAAATATGATAGACACGTCACAGTATATAATTCAATACAGAATCGATTCGGGACATCGGGGGAAAGCCGCGTATTTGCAGGGATATATAAGTACGTCTGGGTTATCCGTGGATGGAAAATTTGTATTATTGTATATACGACAATACTCGTGACACAGAAAGGTTTGCCAGCTCTCGTGTTTGCGAGAGAGTGCTCTTTCCCTCTTGGAGCCTGGCAGCCGCTCCTCGACTCCCGCCTCTCGCCTTGTCGACGTCTCCGCATCGCTCTCGGTCCTCGTATCCGAGAGATACGGGTCTTGGCATGTTGGCACAGTGTGCGCATCTAGAATATAGATACCAGATCTGTAAATACGTATCTAGATAGATATTCTCCCCCTCACCCTTCTCTCCTCGCCCCTTCCGAAGGAGAGAAGGAGGGCGAGCGAGCGAGAGCTCCGGAATCGCTGTACACAAGAGAAGAGAAACATGTTTGTCAATCTTCCTCTCCGCTTGGATGATTACAAGCTCCATTCCCCCCCCCTCCTCCATCTATCTTTCTCTCTCTCTCTCTATACGAGGAAGAAAGCTCATAGCTCGGGATTGCTCTGGCATCAACCGCGGCTGAATGATAAATCCATTTGTCTCGAGCAAACAGCCAATTTCGCGCTAACACATGAATATCAAGAATCAGCGAAATAAATGCGAAAAGGGATAAGCTGGATCATTAATTAACGATGTAATTTTTTTTTGTTTCATAACGAAGGAGCCCTGCAGATCAATGGATCCGACGTCGAAGATCAGGGACATTACGAGTGCGTCGCGAACAACACGGTCGGCACGGAATATTCGAAATCAACGCAGCTGTACGTCAAAGGTAGGAATTGAGTATTCAGTGTCTCATCGTTGAAATTCTCATTACTGGGATACAACGCGAATCTCGGTGGAATTGAATAAACGGTAATTTGTTCTCAGTACGTCGAGTTCCTCCGACTTTTACCATTCCACCGCCAGCGGTGAGCCAAGTGACGCTCGGAGATTCCCTGAATCTCTCGTGCGTCGCGGCAGGCTCGCCGATGCCTTACGTCAAATGGAGGAAGGAACCGGGAATAGAATTGACTCCGGACGATAAAGTGCCCATTGGAAAAAATGTTCTCGTTCTGACCAACATTAAAGAATCGGCGAATTATACGTGTATAGCGGCGAGCAACCTGAGAGTTATCGAGACAGTCGCAATGGTCAAAGTTCAATGTGAGTTCGGAGAAAAAAAAACCAAGATATTTAATGACAAAAAATGTCCCGAATTTTATAAGAAAAAAAAAAAGAAAATCCTTTTCGTATATTTTACCTCGGATTTTCAATGCGCTGCTATTTTAAAAATGCACTCGAGATATCTACTTGATTTTTTCCGCCACTCTCGCTTCGTCCCACGAAAATTCTTGAGGACCACCTGTAAAAATAGGTCGATTCGGTCGAGAGAATAAAAAGGCATCACCATTTGAAATTTCACGATTTTTGAGATTTTCGCAGGAAGCAGTAAAGTCAATTTGCTCGAGAGAAAGAAAAAACGACGTTGGTTCTCGAAAATTTATTGGTATTTATATAGATTCCTAAAAAATGTTGCCTGGGCGACCTCACCGGTAGCAAAAAATTGATTATCGATTAAGTATAATAATAAAATTCGGAATATTTTTACTCTCATAGATTTAGGAATGATATTAGGTGATTTTTCGAAATCGTGATTCTTGAGAAATAAGCTGAAAAATGTGGTCACTTTTGTTCAGCCCTGCCACTGCAGCCGGAGAATATTCAAGTCTCGGAAATAACTGCGACCGCGGTAAAACTTACGTGGTCTTACAAGGGCTCCGATGAAATTCAGTATTACGTGATACAGTACAAACCGAAGCAAGCGAATCAGGCGCTCACGGAGATATCTGGAATAACGACCATGTATTACTACATCAGAAACCTGAGTCCTTACACGGAATACGAGATGTACGTGACCGCGGTAAACTCGATCGGACGTGGATCTGCGAGTCTCCCAATCATCGTGACTACCGGCGAGACCAGTCAGTATTTTTTTTCTCTTTCGACTCTTTTTTTTACCAGATTTCACTGATAATCGATCTTCCACCTCGTCCCAACGCGGACGCGATTGTGTTTCAACCGCGAATAAAAATGATCTGTGACAATCGACGAGACACGAGCCCAAACACTTTTTGTCCACTTTTGACAATTTTTTGAATCCTCCGAAAAAAAAAGAAACAGGAGGCGAGTGCACGAATTTTTCAACGATTTTTTGAGGAAAATTTTCTACTTTTTTTTCATGCTGTCCGTCTTGGACACGTTTGTCACATGTAAGTGGATATGAACCAAAAATGGAATCAACGAAATCCTTTTTTACACACAGAACTTGTCGTCCCATCACTTTCCTACTAAGAACTAGAAAATTGTCAGTCTCAGTGTTTCCCGATTTCTGTCAAAGAAAATTCGAGATTTTAAGAAAAACGAAAATATACTCTTTATCACAGTACAAATTTTTAATCGAGTACTTTTAGCACGGTCCATGAACTCTCCGATATTCTCTGACAGAATCTCTTCCATCTTCCTTTCCACGTGTGTTGCACTTGACGAAACTTTTTTGCCTCCACTTACGAGCAACTGAAATTTTTTCGATTGTATGCATACGAATGTGTTGACGTGCGTGTATGTTTCTCCCACATTTTGGGAGCACCAAATAATCTCGACCTGATCACCGATGGCACTTTTCTGTTTCTCTCTTTCTCTGTCTCTCTATCCAACCGTCGCACACACAATCACAGACATAATAGTTATTCGCGCAAAAATGCATATAAATGATTAATTATTATCTATATTATAAAAATAAATATAGTACAGATAATACAAATCATGCGGAATGTCCCGGAAAAATAATTGAGACTCCGTTAAAAAATTGTAACCTTTGAATTTTTCAACGGATCGATAGACGAAACTTTTTTTCATCACTGATTGGAAATTCGACAAAAACTTTGCTAATTGTAGTAATTAGTAAAAAGTTTTGGATTGGATAAAATTGGGAACCAGAGCGAAAATACCTCGTCGCTAGTGTTAAATGTTGATAAGCAATCAATTGTATATTGGAAATCCGTGGATTTCGTTGGTATATATATGTGAAAGTTTTGCCTGCAGAGTTTTTCCGAGTCAGTCTGCGCATTTATTATGTAAGCGTAAGATCTTCGAGAAAAAGCACTTGCATTATGCCACCGTTAGATAACGTGTACGAATAATTAAAATTTTGAAGATTAAAAAGAATCGTCAATAATCGATAAATTTTCCCATAGCGGAATCATCAAATGGAGGTTCCAGTAAGTCGAAATTGATATTATAAAAATTGGTGCATTCTGTAGGTAGTGAGTAGTTGACGTAATCGCACACTTGAGTTATTCAAAATTTTCCTTATATATTAGTTTCGTTTGGTTGTTTTATATCTTCGCACTTTTGACCATCAGAGACGAAAATTATAATCTACATTCGCGATTAGCGCGCAAAAATTACGTTTAAATCTGAGATCTGATAAAGTGTGTTTCTCTCGTTAAATAAGTATGCTTGTCGTATTTTTTGGAAATATGCTCAGAGGGTTTGTTGTTTTTCTCTCTCGACGTGCTCGAGAATTTGTTGTTGCATTCGCGAGCAAACGCGTAGCTGTCACAGAGAACTTTTCCATTCGTTTTTCACGTCACACCCCGACCGATAACATTGTTCCATGGCATGCATTCTCGTCTCTGAAAAAAATGTAAACACTCCTCCGCAAAAAAAAACAACAAACCAAGATTATTTTATTTTAATACGAAAAAATCGCTACTCGACTTTTAACATTTGAGTTGATAAAAAAGTGTTGACGAAAAAAAAAAAGGTTTTTTCCACGCACGCAGTAAATTCATTCCTCGGTTACTATTTTTTCTTGTGCACAGTATTTATTCAAAGTGAATATGTTGTGTGTCGCAATGATTGACGCTAGGTCAACTTTGCATTAGCTTTATTACCAGGGGGATTGTGAACAAGTCCAAGCGTACAAAGACACGCCCACGTAAATCTCGTGATGACGAGAGCGTAGACACTGTACAGGCACCGTGTGTTGACCGCAAAGTACACACGAAACGCAAACACCGGATATGGCATTGAAAAAAGGGAGCGAGAAACTTTCGGCGATTCGATAATGAACTATCCTGTTTTTGTTCTCGTTTGCTCAAACTGATCAAAAAAATTACATCGACATAGGTCAAACCCTTTTTTCGATGCGCGTATCAACGGTTTGGCAAATTTTCACTGAAATTGGTATTGACTTTTCTTGCCAATCAGACTAAAATTATTTGGTTTCATTCCAGAACCCGGATCTGCGCCTCGCAAGGTTCAGGTACGACCCTTGAGCTCGACCACTATGGTCATACAGTGGGAAGAGCCCGAAACACCGAACGGTCAAGTTACGGTAAGAGTTGGTCATTGAAGTAATTTCAATGATTTTCTTTCAGAATAAACGTAATTGCGATTAAAGGGCCATGCTCAATATCTTTCTCAAATTCTTGTCAAACAAAAACATAGTGTTAGCGTCAAAAAATATGTTTGAAAGATAAGATTACTAAAGAATAATTCATATTCTTAATTATCTCCGGAATTGATATTGAAAAATTTTTTAAAAATGATCCTAAAGTCAGTTTTTTGGCTTATTCAATATTTAATTCTTGGATTATGCCTCGAATAATTAGCATTTTCGTTATCTACGGGAATTTTCCGATCAAATAGACTCTTAAAAACGAAAAAAAAATTTTAAAAACTTAGCAAATGTTTGAAGGTATACTTTCCATTTTTTCAAAAATCTTCAAGACATAATAACTTCTAAAATAATTGATATATTAACATAATTTCTGCGCCATTGGCTTCGTTTTGCAAAAATCTTTAAAAATCCCCGTAAATTAAGTTGATTTCTGCAAGAGAAAAAAGGAAAGGAAAGGAATCTGGACTTCCGCCAGAATTCACAAAATTTTTAAAAATTTTTTTCAAGTTTAAGAGCTTATTCCATCGGGAATTTCTCGTAGATGACGAAAATGCTACTTATTGAAATTGAAAAATTGCTACATATTGAAAAATTCAAAAAACTAATTCAAAAGTTGTTGACTTGTTAATAATATCGATTAATGATTATTATTGATTTGAATGATTTTTATTTTCGGCTTGGCGTGACGTACAGGGTTACAAAGTATACTACACGACGGATCCGGATCAGCCAATGCAGTCGTGGCAGTCGCAGAACGTCGACAACAACAAACTAACGACAATCATGGACTTGAAGGCACACACTATATACACGATTCGAGTTCAGGCACTGACGAGCGTCGGACCGGGACCTCTGAGTCCACCGATCCAAGTCAAGACGCAGCAGGGTGTACCTAGCCCGCCGGAAAATCTTTCGGCTGTCGATATTCGGGGGACCGAGGTAACGCTCCAATGGAGCAAGCCAGCTCTTAGCGCCGAGAATATTCTCGGCTACGAGCTATACTGGAACGACACTTACGCACAGGTACGATTAATTCTCGCAAACCGACTCGTTTTAATTTAATCAATCTCCGAATTATTTTCAATCTATTTTTCCAAACTGTGAAGCACGAAAAAGTTCATCTCGATAAAATATTTTAATTTTCAATTTAAAATTCCAACATAAATATCTCAATCTCAATTAGCGAACATTATGATCCTCGAAAATCAATGCTTCGAGCGCTTAGAGCCGAAAAAGATACTTTTTCATTCCTCGTCGGTTGAAAAGTTCCGCGAGAGAGTTTAAAATTGGTTTAAAAAAAACATTATTTTTGGAAAAATGGGAAAAAAAGATATCCGTGCGAACGGATCGACTTGATAGGGAATAACCGTTGCACGAGTGTGCCAAAATATATATCATGAGTACGCGTATCGGCATTTTTCCGATACTGCACTCGATCAATCAACGAACGGAAGCCGCTAATGCCTCTTAACTTATTCTCGTTTTTTTTTTCTCTCTTCGTCGCGCCTTTCGCCCCTTTTCATTGGTCTGGCTTCGGAAAATAATTGAAAAAAAAAAATGTTGACGCGCGTGTCCTCAGGAGAAGCATCATCGGAAGATTCCCGTGACGGAGAACTACACGCTGACGGGTCTGTATCCGAACACGGTTTACTACGTATGGCTGGCAGCGCGGAGTCAACGGGGCGAGGGGGCGACGACGATTCCCTATCCAGTTAGGACGAAAGAGTACGGTAAGCAAAAACAGTAACGAGACACGCATGAGCGATGAAGAGTGAGGATTTAAAGCAGCGAGGAGTGCCAGAGACGACTGCGAAAAATAATAACGTGGGAATGCTCGGTCCAATACGTCGTCGTCGTCGTTTATTTGCCTCGACGAACAAATGTGCCACTCTGGCACCCGCGCGGTTGCCAAAGTGGCGCATCGAATTGGCGAGTGACGTACAGAGCGATCGCGAATCTCATGGCACGGCAGGTAAGGAGAGTCGGAAACTAAAAAATAGGAGAGAATAACGAGGCCGCGCTAAAGAGGAATCCAATAATACTGAGAAGAACAAAGAGCGGAGAAGAGTGGCCGCGGTAGCGCTAGAAACTCCCGCAAAGTAGTTTAAGCTTGGGAAGAGTGCCCTTTGCACCACCTCGGTAGAGTAAAAGAGGCTCGAATCTCTAAATTTTTAATGAAATAGAAGAAAAGAAAAAAAAAAAGTACACACACTTTCGTCAGTCCCGGTGCATAACACCCGGATTATATCGTAAAACCATTTTTTTCTCCATTTTTCTTTCCAATTTTCATTGGGCCTCGAGATGACGATGGGAGAAAGCGATAAAACGGATCGATCCGAGTATCAACTTGGATACCGCATAAAATATTAACGTCGATAAGTGTGGGAGAGTGAGAATGGCTGCATGCGTTGAGACAAAAAACCGTTTTTGGATGCATGTACATATATCCATACATAAATATATATAAGAGCACTCTCGCATATATATTTATCGGTATGCATATATCTACATATACTATATATATATATTATACGTACATATATAATACATATAAATTGCACTAAGCACTGCATCATCGATATATGTGTGCATTTTGAGCACCTCTCTTTTACATTTCTCGATAATCTTCTTTATCATTTTAGTCCGTTCTTTATTATTCGTTTACTTTATTTATTTCCTTATTCTCTTTCTCTTTTTTCATTTTTACGTTCAATATTTATCGAAGCTATATTTTCTCATAAATATATACTTCAAGCTCGCTCGTTTATCGAGCTCCAGTTACAATTTCTCGACTACGCATTTAACAAGCTATTATCATTATTAATGTTGTTATCAAATAATGTACATTAATTTCACGTCTATCACATAAAACTCCCAACCGAATGCTCGGATTTGACGATATAACGCGAGCCCTGCTCCATGCCATTTTTATTTTCGTATATTTAAACAATCATTGACGGTTATCGCAATTCGTGAGGCTCGCTCTCGCGATGACTCGTGAAATATTCTCCCAAATTCGTGTATACATGCAGACTGGTGCGCGAGCTTGGAGAATGAAAATTAGCGAGATTACGAAATTGTAGACCGTAATTGAATGTTTAATTCTGAATGAACGATTATCCCGATGATCCTGGCCCCCTCTTTGTTTCGTTCTTTTTCCTCGTAAATAATTGAGTGTTATACAGTACCCGGGGCTCCGCCTCTAAACGTATCTGCCCGAGCGATCAGCCCAACCTCGATAGAGGTTACCTGGAAACCCCCGCCGCAGGACAGAGCCAACGGGGATATCACTTACTACAAGCTGCGCGTCGTCGAGACGGAACTCGGGGACTCCGAGGCGAGGGTCGTCAAGCTCAACAGCACCAGATTCGTTCTCGACGAGCTTAAAAAATGGACGACCTATCGGATCTGGGTCGAGGCGGGGACCAGCGTAGGTGACGGGCCTCCGAGCTTTCCCGTCGTTGTCAGAACTTACGAGGACGGTATGTATCCACTCAGCACAGCCTCAAATTTATCTGTCTCCACCCGGGATCGAGCCCCGGTTCCCCCGCGATTTATTTTCCCCCGCCGAGCGCGAGCTCAAATTACGGACGGAGGTGCATCATGAAATATTTCTGCTCACCCCCGAATACCATTCTCCATTTTTTCGCTCACGATGACCCAAAGGTCGAAGTCCTTTCGATATTTTTACAACTTGTGAAAATAGCCATATATCAACTTTTCAATGAAATGCAGGAAATAATTTCCTTCGATCGTAATTGACGTGTCATGAATTAATATGAAAATGGTTATAATTCATTAAAGACTTTTAGAATCTATTTTTGCGAAATAACTGATTGGGTCACCAACTATTTTCATACTGCGAGTGTTTTATACATTGACAGAAACCCAATCGCGCGGAGCACGAAAATTATTTCATGGAGCTCCTCCGGACATTTTGTCCTCGCGTCAAAAGTAAAAGCCCCGTTCGGGACAATATGTTCGAACGAGATGAATATGAAGTGAAGGTTGAATTTCATTCAGGCGTCGACACGTATATTTGCGCCTTCGATCAAAGAGCCCAAAAATATAAAAGCCCGCCAAACGAACATCTCGGACGATGCTGAACACCCGAATCGAATCGCGAAGCGCGTGAGTCGAGATTATTAAGAAATTAACAAGATAATTACGAAGTGTGGAAAGCGCGATGAGTTGAACGAAAATAAAGAAAAGAAATTCTGCCGCGATCGTCCGGTCAGCTATGATTCCGCGTAAAGTGCAATTTCCATTTCAGACTCGACGAAAACCGATCGATTTCCCTTCCAAAAAACGAAGCACACACTTTGTCCAAACGTTGATACACGCCCACGAGCCCCCTTTTCCCATTTTCGCCCCGTTCCTTCTTCTTCTTCTTTTTTTTTTAAACCCATTCTCAGAGAATCGCCAAATTCTTTGCCCGATATTTTCAGTTCGAACGTTTTACATGCTAATGCCGTTTCACGTTCGGCAACGAGTAACACACACGGTATAAGAAAAAAAAGAGCAGATGCATGTATCACATTCAGAAAAGAGTAAAGACAGAAGAAACACATGCATATACACAGTTCCGATAATCGAGCGCAAGCAAAGAAACATCCTCTCGAAAAATAGTTCCCTCTTTCACCCCCATAAAATCCAGGCTCACATCCAACTGTTCCTCCGTGTATCGTTATCATTTATGACCCGCGGGATCGACATTTCACAAATCGGCAGATTTTCAGCGACGAAAAAACATTTTTAAGAGAGACGAAGAAAGAATCGGAGACATTTTTTGACGCTCTCTCGGTCTTTTTGAATAAAAAAATAAAAAGAAAAAACGATTTTTTTTTTCGAAACCGCGTCTATACGTGTCGAACGTTTTTGGCTGGCGAGATTTTATATTTTTGGCATTTTTGTCGTCCAGCATGTTCAAGGACGAAATAGCCCAGTGAATGGAAAAGGACCAAGGTTTTGCCTTTTCTCGTAACAATTGAAAATTTTACACCCTCTGTTACGGGTGTGTGCGTGTGTGCTTGTGTATGCGTGCACGAGACACGTGCAATCGTTTTTTTTCAGGTGCAATCGCAGCCACGGATTTTTCGGATGCTGATAACTATTTTTGAACTCAGCTGGCGTTGTTATTTAAACGTGTGTTTTCAATAACCGGGAGAGAGAGAACAGAGTTGATATATTTTTCCATTTTTTAATTACACAGTGCGTTTTTGCAAAACTTTTTTTCCCCACTGTGTACATATCGCTCGAAGCTAGTGTCTTCTCTCTCCCATCGGATTTTTTCTTCTTTTTTTGTTTATGTTTTAATTTACTTTTGGACATTGCTCACGCTGACGGCATCGTCATGATTGGATGTTTTTTCAAGTTTTTTCTATTGATAGCCCAGAAAAACGTATTACACGTTATTTTATTCAATACCTGATACTCACTCAACTGTTTTTTATCTTTTTTCCTTGAAGCATTTGCAGGAGGATGTATCCAGGTTTACAAACAGCTAATTAGTACTTAAGAATTAATTTACCCTACGTTTACTGTATTAATAATACTAATAATAATAATATTTCTTTAAAAGAAATCTATAATAATATGCTATTATTCCATAAATAATAATAATAATAATATTCAATGTTCTTTTGATGGTGGTTAACGTGGTTCGGTAAAAACGTCAACGTGTTCAATTAATATTCTTTATACTTTCGTTCCATTTATATTATCGTCCATTTCACTCGATAATTCAATAATGCAATGATACCATTACGTTTTGACGACACTTTTATATAACACTTTTGATTACAAAACAGTTTATATCAATGGAGCATTGGCTCAACCGTTGCCTCGAAACAGTGATATACTTTTCTTGCGACAATTTGATCGTAAAAGTAAACAAGTTTTATTGATAGAATCTTAAATCTGTTATAAGAAAAAAAAATGGAAAATCGATGAGACACAAGAGTCGAGGCACGGTTGGCGAATCTCTGACAATATATTTATTTTTTTCTCGCAATTGCCACACTTCATTACTCCGATAATATCGAGACACGAGACACGAGAATATAGACAGAACAAACATCAATCTGAGACACGATTTTCAATAAAGAAATATATATATATATAAATATTTATGCAGAGATATATATATATTTCAAAGGAAAAGCACACATTATTCACTGACAAAAAAAAGGAACAATGTAAATCAGAAGCACACTCTTTTTTACCATTCAAATTATTTATTAAATATATATTTCTCTATATCTCTGATATATAAGGCTCTATACTGTCTTTAGTTGAGATTTAGTTTTATCGTTTGCACATGTTAGAGCATGCATCTCGGTTTGTTTAAAATTCTCATGAACCCCCGGTCCCGTCCCGAGGAAAAATCACGTCCCCCGAAGGGTGCGACGCCGGCGCGATCATCGTCCTCGTTCTCCTGTCCCGTTTGAGCAACGTTCCACTTTCCTTTCCCGTATATATACGCAATGATGTATGTATGTATATACGGGGGTATATGCGAGGCAACGGGGCACGTATACGTGATACTTTCGATCACTCTGGGAAAACTCGGCGCAGTTTCCCGGAGTAACCGAAAGCGCCCTAATAGCCTCGCCTGGCCGATCGCCCATTGTACTAATACGCGACACGCTTGCCACCAGCCCGCACCGTATATATTCCGCACAAGGACCGTATATCCGTATATATATACATATAATCTCATCGATGCATCGTCCATATATGCCGCATATTCGATCGCCGATAACCCCTTATTTCCTCGAGCATTCGCTGGGAAGCCGTGCGAGTGGAAACTCAGCCGAGTCTGCAGAAACAAAAGTAATCCGTCTCTACTTTTCCATTCGATCGGCCCGCTTCCTGGTTTCCCTTTATTACCACGTACTACCATAATAATCCAATCAACCCCCGAACGCTCGACGCACACGTTCATACTCCTCCGCCCTCCCACCCCCTACCTTTCTTCGTTCCAAGCCCCGTGCGTGTGTGCGCAAAATCGAGAATTCGATATACCCGGACCGTTTACCTCGATTACACAACCACGAGGATTCATAAAATATTTTTCCTTTTCGTTTGATCCTGAATGAATGGCATGCCGATGCATGAGACTTATTCGAGTCCTCTTCCGCTCGTTTATTTTCTCCTTCTTCTCTTTCTTCTCGTTTTTCCGATCTCGAATTCCTACCTTATGTTTTTCGGACTTTTCCTTGTGTTTTACGCTCAGACCTTTATTGCCCTTATTGCGCACTGCGACATCCCTTCTTTGCCTATCTTTCTCTCTCTCTCTCTCCCTCTCTCTCTCTCTCTGTCTATCTATCTCATCTTTCTCTCTCTTTCTCTCGATATACGTACACGATGCATACTTCTTACTCTCTTTCTCCGAGCGAGCGCCTCTCGGCGTGTCGCAAATCCCGAAATATCGTGGCACGCTCCGTTGGCCGATGTGCCATCAAACAGAGAGGCCGGGATTCATCGTCCCGGCGTGTTTCATTTCTACCAAAAATTAATCCGAGTCCGGGGGCTTAAACGAGCCAACCGATGCGACCGTCAAAGGGCTTCGCAATTATAACGGAAATCCCGATGGAATCCCGAAAGGCAGACTCGGCACAAAAACAGCAGGACAAACAATGATCGTCCGTAAATAGAAAGCCGCCCCCGCCGTATCGCAAGCGAACGTTCAAAAGCGCACCCCGTTTCGTCTCTGTAAGCTCGCACCTGTGTCTTTTTTTCCACCTATGCGAAAGCACCGTATATATACAAAAGCACTAGCCGTGAGCCGATAACGAATCAGGCGATTCCCTTCGCTCGGAACCGTGCCTATATCGCTATAGAATTATTATTATCATTATTATTATTATCATTATTATTATCACCACAGCTGCATATCGAGCACTCAGAACCGCTGTCTCGTTCGCACCGTGTTCTTGCACTAGCGCACTCAATAACAATAATATTCGAGAGAAAAACTGTCAACACCTCCTGACAAATTAAACAATATTATATAATATACATCCGCATGCGTTAAAATTTATATATGCCGAGCACCGAGACACGTATATCTGTGTAAATAGAAAAGTGCGAGCTACGAAGGGAAAGGCATCCGCGTGCGGTCGCGATAAAACACACGTTTCGCTCCTTCAAAATAGAATCAGACGGATTCACGGGTAAGAGGAAGAAGACTGCTGAGAGCCGGAGTGAGGGGGGGGAGCAAAATAGAAGAGTTTTACGAGTATAATTATATTCCAGAAGGGGGAAGAGAGTTTTCTCAAAATATGCATATTATTTCGGGCGCAAAGTGTATATATACGAAATGTCGTACTTCTTATCCGCACTCGAGCTCCCTCCTCCACCACCCTCCTCCGGCTCTCATCGTCTTTGTTTACAATTCAGCGTTATGCATTTGAAGCACATTTTAATCAAGTGCCAGAAGCACCGAGTCGAGCACCAACTAAAAGCACCGTGTATATATATATATATCTAATACGCACCCTCACAAACCACCCACTTGTCGCTTATGTCCTCTCACCATATATCTATATATGTATACGTATATAAATACGCGTGTATTTTCATATGCGTGTATTTATGGACTCGCTACCACCCTGACGCGTCCACGTTGAGCGTCCGTCGCGCTTCTCGCGCCTCTTTCGTTTTTTTTTTTCTCTCGCGAATTGAAATTTTAATCGTCCGCGAGGCATTCCCGCCTCGCGTCGGTGATAAAGCGCGCAATAAAGGTAATGAAGCTTTATCGCGCGAAGGAACGTGTCCTCTCGTTCACCCGGGACGTGTACACGGACGCTGAATTTGTGGACGCGTCGCTCAGGTGGCTCGCGAGTCCCCAGGAAAGAAAGAAAGCGTGAATGCCGTGTGAACGAGCGACTGTGCATTACTTTATGCGAAGACGAAGGCGTTACGATGCAGGTATATACTTATTTATTTCTGGTAAAATAACTCGAGAGGTTCGGGGACAGGATGAATGAGGGAATAAAGTTGAGACGAAAATAAAGTGAACGAATTTATCGTAAGGCGAGGGGCGGATTTGAGGAGGAAATGTAAACGTCAGCTCGTCATAGATAAGAGACATTTGAATACCAATACTGCAATATCTGATTTTTCATCATCGCGTTAATTTTCATTTGACGGTTGTATCGTAGATATATATTAATAGTTTCGTATCGCATTGAGCCCTATGCGTATATTCAGAAGAACTTTATTTACACACATGCACCCGGGTTTATATATAAAAAGTATACGCTTTTTTTTAAATATGTATACGCACTGTGTGTTTTATAAATGTATGCACCACTTTTTTGGCATGGTCAAAAATTGGCCAGATAGAAGAATTATTTAGAGGGAGAAACCCCTGTGACCCAATTTTCCGAAAGCTCTCTCTCTCTCTCTCTCTCTGTTCCCCTATTTCTACCCCTATTTCTATATCTCCGTACACACGTTATTTCTCGAAATTCTCTCAGCGGATTCTGCCCGACATGCACGAGATAGAGACAACCCGGTTGGCCGAGCCGGAGCGTGTCTATCGCTCGCCGCCCGTCCCAGCCGGCGCGGATCTCTCAATTTTTACGACGCTACACTCTCGAAATGGTCAAGTCAATAACAGAAATGGATTTTTTTTCATCGAACACTGACGCGAAAGAAATCTAAAAAACTTCCCGAGAGTCCCTTGAAAAAAAAAAAAGTTCTGTCCCCTGTCATCGGGCGCGAAGATGGACGAATGAGGTTCATTTTTCGAAAAACGTCCACGCGACGAACAAAAAAATGTGTCCACCGGGGTTTCTCCCGCTCCAGTTCGAAAACTCGCAACTTACGCGCTATACTTTTATTCTTTTTTTTTTACTTACACTCGATACTCGAGAAAGAGTCTTACTTCCGCGAGAAACATTTTTTACTCGCTCAGCAGACACCGGGAGAGGAAAAAAAAATTTTCTACTTGGCATTTTATTGGAAGAAACGCGCGTACGACGGGGTGTCGTGTGTATTAATAATACAAAAACCTTTCTCTCTCAACTCTGTATACACAACGTCGGGCGATATCAATCTATATATATATATATACATATATGCAGTTGCAGTTCGCTCTGTGCATGCGACTCGACCTTTTTGCAACTTTTGTACGTAAGTCTTGTGTCACATAAATATTACGATATATTATTATGAATATATATAACTAGTTTGAAAATTTCGTAAATATTCGTGCCTAACAGCCATTATTATATTATCTTTATTATTACTATTATTATTGTTATATATCATCATTACTGTTAGAGTAAATGTATACGTCGCCTTTTCTGCAACTTATGGACATGAACTTATTTCTCGTCTATCCACGTATATCCGCATTTATGACACGATACTCCAGAGACAAGCTCGCGTATGTTTATCATTTTTTTTTCTCGTGCACACGCCCGGGGTATATACACCCTCGAGCCAGACTATTTTTCCATGTAGAAAATTTGTCCGAACTCAAACGATTCTCCGTCTATCCGGCCAATTTTTGCTCTTCCGTGTGACGTGTAGGTGAAGGAAAAAAAAATGTCTCGCTCGTCTTTGCAGTTTCTTCCGCACGATTTGACTTCAAAGTCGGAGGTTACGAGATAAATTTACTCCAGTTTTATTTTAAGGGGAGCAAAAAAGAACGGGTCGCATGAGGATTTGTGAGGATTACTTAATTTTGGAAAAAACGAGAGAGAGAAATAAATATGCAGCGGTCTTTTTTTTCGCGAAGGGAACATTTTTCGAGATGGGAGAGATGAAGGGCGATGAAAAAAAAAGCGACGCGATGCGATACAGGGAATTCGCAAAGCGCGACGCCCTCGCGAATTTTTTCCGGCCCATTTGCACCGAGCAGAGCCAGGGCGTGATATCATTTTGATGAAATTAATACACCGGGATGCGGACTCGTCGATGGCAACGCTGTGAAAATACATCCGTGAGCGTTTTTCGCCTCGATTGATTTTTTTTTCTTCTCCTTTTCGACGTGAATGGATGAGATCGCGCGAGATTGTATGAGAGACACGATCGAGAGGGATGATTAATTCCCCTGCTGATAACACACCGAAATAAAAAAAAAAGACGAGACGTAGGAGAAAGATACACGAGAGCTCGCGGTCGAATCAGAATTAGCAAAAGCGCACTAATTTAAAAAAGAAATTGTGAGCAGCGGCGACAAAAGGAAGGAGAGGAGCACGGAAATATAAGAGAGGACACACAAAATTATGATAACCAGCGGAACGCGACGCGAACGGGCCAAGAGAATTTTTGACCTACCGACGGGATTTTTGGAGCGGCTATTTTTTCCCGCAAACTCGCGGAAAAACCGGCATAATTGGACAACACTTTTTCCCTCTATCCTCCACAATTTTTCCCCCGGAGCACGCGAAGCGATATTTTTCCCTCGAAACCGCGGATGTACCGAGTGCGGTGAAACAAACAAACAAAAAAGCAACAAAAATAAAAAAAAACACACACACGAATAAGATAAAACTCGCGTTACTCATATTCTCGAGGATACACAATACTTTCCCTCTCTGGATCTGTAATACGAGATCTACATATAGTAGCTTTGAAAAAAAGTTTCCCTTTTGCCTCTTCATTATTTTCATCCTACTTGATCATTCGTTATACTTTCATCATTTCGTTTTTTCTTCCATTTCGTATAAGCATATATTAAAATAGGAATTTCTTTTCTCGTCGTCGCGGACTCTGGGAACGGAGCATCTGTCGCGAGAGAACGCGTTGATTCCTCGAACAGTTCATTTTTTTTTTCACTTTTTTTTCCAACGTGAATAAAATTTGGCACGGTGATGCCTCGTGTCGCCAGAATCCGCGACGTTTGGACATGAGCCTTTAGTTTTTTTTCATATTTGGAGTAGTGATTGAGCATGCAAAAAGAAAAGAAAAAAATATATATATTCTCACGTCTCCCGCCTCTCTGCGATTGTTGAAGCGCACCCGAGAGAGAACCATGCGAATAACCAAAATAAAAGAGAGATAACGAAAAAGCCGAGGAGTAAAAAAGAGATAAGAGCAGAAAAAAAAGCGAGACACGGAAGTAAAAGAAGAAGAAAAAGAATAAAGAAAGAACGAAAAGAAAGCATTCATCGGTCGGCGACGATCGTCGCATTAGTGGCAGATAAATGATTGTGTCCGCGTGAATGAGAGAGTATTTGCCGAGAGATGAAAGAGGGGATATGAAGATCGGAGAGCACGTACCGCAGTTTTATATACGAGTGTGGAGAGAAAGAGAATGATAGCGCGGGCGAGTGGTAAATGCAAATGGTACGAGGAAAAACAAGGAGAGAGAAAAAAGCTGCGAGAAAAAGTGGTTTCGAATGATCTGCCGTGCGAGCGTTAAAGGGGGCGCTGCTCTCGCGTTGCTAAAAAAAAAAAGAAACGAAAATTAATTCTCACCGTTTTTTTTTCTCTATCTGCTAAATAAAATCGAGTTTTCGGATTGTACGTTTTTTTCAACGGATGTCGAAAACGATTCGATGAGCGTTCAATTATTTTTTTTTGTTCTTGCTTCTCGATTGATTCGGTAGCGAGTCGGCGCAGCTCCCCTTTAAGCCGAGAAAGAAAGAGAGTTGTGCGATTGCGAGGCGAGAGCGAGGTTTGAATGCTAGATGAAAGGCCACTCGAACGATTGATGCGTCGACGATTAGATTAATGAACATTTGGAGAGTGACTTCATTTTTTTTTCTTCTCGATAATGAGATTTGAAGAGAAAAGCCGAGTAAATTAGAGACAAACGAAATCAAAGAAAGAAAAAAAAAAGAAACAAAATGAAGCGAAAGAACACGTGACTATTTTGTATTTTTAAAAATCATTGTACGGTCGCAAGATAACACGAATTTTTACGAGACTTTTTTTCCCACTTTTTTGGCGACTTTTGGGGCGCAGATGGAATAAGTGAGTATCCAATCTTAGCTCGGAATCTCGAGCTCTGAAGCGATTTTTTCATAACTCCCATTTCTCTGTATATTTTTTGTATACATTTTTTTTTGTTTTTTCATTTTTTCGATGAAACGAGAACACGAAAATACTTTTTTCTCTCGTTTCCGTAACGTCTCGTGAATCGGTAATCCGAATTTTTTCGATCTTTTTCAAATTTTTTGCGCAAAGTAACGCGCTCGAGCATACAAATTTTTCCATCCATTTTTCTCTCTTGAGCCTTGTCTGTACAAAGTATCCATTAGTAGACGAGCGAATTGACATCTTCCTATTTTATATCAGCTGTTTGTTTAACATTTTGTAACGCTGTCGTATATCGAATAACGAGAGGAATCGTATCTGTAACTATATCCGCTATAATATTACGTGCTACATATTTTGTACCCATAAGTTAAAGAGTCAACTTAGAAATTCTTCGTTGCCACGAATTTTAACACGTTATTCTGTACATAAATTCGCTCCTCGTTGTGTTTATTTTGAGTCGTTGTTTTCTTTTTCACCTGTATCTCTCACTATTTTTGAAAGCGTAAACCACTCTCGTAGTAGCACTGTTCCTCGATATCACTTACGAAAAAAAAGAGAAACAATAAAAGGCAAGAGAAAAAAAAATATCGATCACTTGTTGCCTCGTTATACGTAGGTAGGCAGTGCTAATTTTCACTCGTTTATCATTTATCGCAATTACTTGCATATTGAGACTGGTTTTTTTTTATCATTTTCAATTTTTTTGCTCATCAAACGGAAATGGAGGCTCCCTCGGGGCCGAAATAACGAATTTTTCGCTCGGTGTCGATTTCGAGCCGGTTTTACGACAATCGTTAAAACCTTCCGGAAACCCGCGGGAGCCTCGATGACCGATCGTCAATGGAAATAATAATGATCGTGTGCACTCGAATCAATTCCGATTCACGCATCTAGTTTACAATCGAAGAACGCCTAAAGAGAGAAAGAACAAGCCAAAAAAGTTTTAAAGAGAAGAAGCAATGTTACTAAAGAATTATTGGTATTCAAATGGAAGATAAAATGCATTTATAGCGACAGGGGTGGGAAAAAAAAAACAATATTTAGTTATAAAAATCGATACGACACGACGTATATACACGACCGGGATTTGTCTAAACGTCGTTTCGTCTGAGTGTGAATGTGTTTCATTTGATTGTTCTATTTTTTATCTTTTTCATTTTTCGTTTGCCTTCTCTCCTTTTTTTTCATTTCAGAATTTATCGAGTCAACGTACATTCAGGCGTATAATTTAATTTCATTCAATTTAATATAGCGTGCTCGTTTTTTTATTTATCCCGTATCGTTTAATTTCAACACGAATTATTTTTCTTTCTCTAGATTTCCGTTACGTCACCGAGCTGCAGTCACAATATTTTTTATTGATCAATTATTTTATTATCATTTGCCTATTTTGAAGTTAATTTTGTTTCGTTGGTTTTAATTATGGTTAATGCGTGATGTGCGACTGATGAGGGATTCTGCGTAAGTGGAATCGAGCTGGGAGTTCACGTATTGATACGAGTTTGCGTTACAGTACCGGGAAATCCACAAAACGTGAGTGTCAAGGCCATCAACTCGACAGCAATCCACGTCGAGTGGAAACCGCCCGGAGCCAGCGAACAAAATGGTGTTATACGGGGTTATCATATTCACGTTCAGGAAGTTCGGGAAGAGGTTTGTTTGGCATTTGTTAACGATAATATCGATATCCTAATTTCATGCTAAGCTCCGTGCACGCGGTGTTACACGATAAAATCTGATTGGACGAAGTTTCGGGTTGATAGGTCGATATCTGGTACAAAGCAGTCTCAAATTTAGTCGAAAATCAAGAAATTTCAATCATGATTATAGTAATCGGAAAAACTTAATCAATCGCCCACGAAGACCTCGAGCAATGATAAATCAATTGGCCGAACGGAGCATACTTGACGCTTTTATTGCTATTTTCAAATAAAGTCAGGATCGAATGTCGAAAATAAAAAATTTAATTAAAACGGAAGAGTCGTCGAGTCGAGAGTCGAGTTCTTGTCGAGATTTAATTTTTTTTTCCACCGGAGTTTTTAGTTTTGGCGGAATGCAGATTTATCGGGACGTGTGCAATTTATTAAATAGAGCTTTCAGCGACAATGTATCGAATTAAGCGTGTAATTACGTCGAGCGTCGTCTTTCTCTTTCTATTTAAACGAATCTGCACTCGCGAGCTGTATTCGCGTCGGTAACGAGCGATTCATTTTCAGGGGAAGAATTTTGTGAATGATCCCATTCGTCGGGACGTCCTGGAGGGGGTTTCGTCACTCAACATCTCAGGACTGCAACCGGACACGAAATACGCGGTGCAGGTTGCAGCCTTGACTCGAAAAGGCGACGGTGATCGGTCACCTCCCGTCCACATCAAGACTCCGGGAGGTGTGCCCAATCGTCCTCAAGTCAGCGTCAAGTAAGTGACATAAATCCTATTTTTCTATATCTCTTATTTTTCTACAAGATATTCGCCGAAAAAAACTCACAAATAATTTCGCGATTACCTCGCCAGAATCATAAATCAGGATCCGATTGTATTGGAACTCGAGTGGGCCAAACCGAGTCAAACTCTCGGAGAATTAACCGGTTACAGAATCAAGTACGGAGTAAAGGACCAAACGCTTATGCAAGACTTTATCGCCAACGTGAATCAGAACACGTATAAAATTAAGAATATCGGTATGTTACGGTTCATTCCAATTTAAAGGGTTACACCTAGTCATGTGCGTCGAAAAAAAAGCTTTTCAGACATTTTTTTTCGTTAAAAAATTCATATTCTCATTTCTAACCGTGTTATGTTGCAAAACATGATTTAAAATATAGTTGTCTCGGTGCAGTTTAAAAATTACGTTGAAACAAAAAGTCTTCAAACATGATATTTTTCAAAAAGAAAAAAATGGAAAAAATCTCGTAAGAGCCAAGTTTGAATTATCGTGAAAAATGTACCGTGTATAGCTACGAAACTTTTTAAAAAATTTTTAAGCTAACTTATAACTTTTAATTTAAAAAAAGTAATTCATTATTTGACATTCACGACCATGTGTAATTCTTCAACCCTTCGGCATCATTTTCTTTTTCTAGCTATTTGAACGTCGTGGATCTTCTTTGTCTAAATTAATTTTTTTCAATTTTATAAGCGCATTTGCTTATTATCTACAACAAAAAAAATTAATTAAATTTTCATCTCTGAAGAAGGATGCGATAATAGATTTACGGACGTAATTTTTTTTTAATCAGAGATTATTACATGACAAAAAAAATCAATTATTTTTTCTCCAATCTTGAGATAAATTTAATTTGAAGCGTTTATGGAAGTCGGTCACAATGTTGACCTCTTTTATTATAATTATCACATCGCAAAGTGTTGAGTTTTTTTTTTTATGAACCGCTCGATACTTCAACGATCGATCCACGATGTTCAAGAAGGTGTATAAAATGTATTCATTTTTATTTTCGATATATTCGTTATTAATTAAAAAATGTATGTGACCCGACGCGATCGTCTGGATAAAAAATTGGAAAAAATGAAAGAGCGGGGAGTCCATTACGAGTTCCGAGTGGCCGGAGAGAACAAGAACGGCGTGGGTCAAGAATCGGTGCATTATTGGGACAGCCCGGAGAGCGAGCCGAGCGGTCCGCCGACGAATCTTTCGTATCACTTCCAAACGCCGGACACGGTGTGCGTGACTTGGGACGAGCCGACCGAAGAGCACAGGAACGGGAAGATAATCCGTTACGACGTCGAGTTTCACAAGAAAAACGACCACAGCAGCCTCGAGAACAGAACGACGACTCAGAATCGAGCGGTATTTACGAATCTGGAAGAGAACACGGAGTACGTGTTCCACGTTCGCGCGCATACGTCGCGAGGACATGGCCCGTTTTCGGAAAAGATAACGATAATAACCGACGAGGACATCGGACGAGCCCCGATGCAAGTCCAAGCGGTTGCGACCTCGGAATCGAACGTCGAGGTCTGGTGGGAGCCGGTGCCGAATCGGGATAAGATAATCGGTTACCAGGTGTTTTACACGATGACGGCGGTCGAGGACCTTGACGAGTGGCGCCAGCAAACGGTGGGGCTGACGGAGTCCGCGGATCTGGCGAATCTCGAGAGAGACACGGCTTACGCGATCGCGGTCGCGGCGAGATACAAGACGACCCTTGGAAGGCTCAGCCAGAAGGTAACGGTCAAGGTGAAACCGGAAGAAGTCCCGATGAATCTGCGAGCGACGGATTTGTCGACTCACTCGATGACTCTGACGTGGACGGCGCCGCTCAAGGTGAATCCGATAAAATACCGAATCTCGTTCGACGCGGTAAAAGAATTCGTCGACTCTCAGGGAATAACCCAGACGCAGACAGTGCCGAGCAGAACTCTGCACCTCGATCCCGACGTGACGTCGACGATGATCGACGAGCTTCAGCCATTCACGTCGTACAACGTAAACGTGAGCGCGGTACCGGCTGACAATCAGTACAAGCCACCGGCGAAGATAAAAGTTACGACGCAGATGGCAGCCCCGAAGCCGATGGTCAAGCCAGATTTTTACGGAGTCGTCAAGGGCGAAGAGATTCACGTTATCCTGCCACAGGCTTCCGAGGAATACGGTCCGATCGCCTATTACTACCTGATCGTCGTGCCGGAGGACAAGTCGACCGCGAACAAGCAGCCGGACGAGCTAACCGAGGACATGATTACCGGAAATTCCGGCAAGGAGGACAGGGAGAACGCCCCGTACATAGCCGCCAAATTCTCCCATCGGAGTATTCCGTACACGTTCCATCTCGGCTCCGGGGACACTTACGAGGGTTACGTAAACAGAAAATTGGAGGCGAACAAACGCTACAGAATATTCGTAAGAGCGATCGTCGACACGCCGAAGAAGGTAATTTATCCAAATTTTTCCTATTTATATCCACCTGTGTTTTTTTTTCTTTTTTCTCTGTCATTTTCTCGACATTTGCCGTTAATTCGTTGACATGTTTCGGCCAGCATCTGTACACTTCGTCGCCATTCTCGGAATATTTGTCTCTGGACATGCGGGAAGTTCCGCCGGGCGATCCGCCGAGCCGTCCGAATCCCAACAATCCGGTGGACCGTAATCCCGAAGTTTCCGTGACCAACAGCGGACCGGAGCCCGGTATGGTTTGGGTCATTGGTCCTATTATAGCGGTTTTGACGGTCTGCGTCTGCCTCGTGCTGCTCTCCTTGATAAAGAAGTACGTATATACCTGCCTACGTACACACGGACGAACGTATTGCCGCGGTGGGAGAGGGAATAATATTATCAGGGGGTTTTGGATGTGTGCGGAATTCTGATAGGGCTTGCGGAAACGTGTTGCCGAGTTAGAAGATGCTTTTCCGAGGTATGAGAGAGCGAGTACGTGTTTTGAGAAGAGTGCGAGCGAGCTGCGAGAAGATGGCATGCGAGAGAAAGGTGCGATAGGGTGGGGTGGGGTGAGAGGAAGGCAGAGTGGTTTACAGTCGAGTAGGAAAGCGAAGGGTAGGAAAAATCTATTATTCATGATCTTGCTACAATGTTGGTGAAATGTTGGCTCTGTCTCTTTCCCTCAGACGCAGACAACCGTGCAAAGCACCGGATCAGGCAGCCGTCACGAGACCTCTCATGGCGGCCGACATAAGTTCGAACCACGCGCCGTTGGATCCGGTCGAGATGCGACGTATGAACTTTCAAACACCAGGAATGATATCGCATCCGCCGATACCTATCAGCGAGCTCGGTAACCACATCGAGCGTCTCAAAGCCAACGACAATCTCAAATTCAGCCAGGAATACGAGTCCATCGAGCCTGGACAGCAGTTCACCTGGGATCACTCGAACATGGAGGTGAACACGTCGAAGAATCGTTACGCTAACGTAATAGCGTACGACCATTCGCGAGTGATATTGCAAACGATCGACGGTATTCCGGGCTCGGACTACATAAACGCGAATTACTGCGACGGGTACAGAAAGCAGAACGCTTACGTCGCGACTCAGGGACCCTTGCAGGAGACCTTCGCCGACTTTTGGCGAATGTGCTGGGAGCTCAGAACGAGCACCATCGTAATGATGACCAAATTGGAGGAAAGGACGAGAATAAAGTGCGACCAGTACTGGCCGACACGGGGGGCCGAGACTTACGGCCAGATGACCGTAACGATAAGCGACATTCAAGAACTCGCGACCTACTGCATAAGAACTTTCCAGGTCTGTCGGAACGGTTATTCCGAGAGACGAGAAATCAAGCAGCTGCAATTCACAGCCTGGCCGGACCACGGTGTGCCTGAGCATCCAGCCCCCTTCTTGCAGTTCCTGCGGCGCGTAAGGACCCTCAATCCTCCGGACTGCGGACCCCTCGTCGTCCATTGCAGCGCCGGTGTCGGCAGGACCGGCTGTTTCATAGTCATCGACTCGATGCTCGAGAGAATAAAGCACGAGAAGATGATCGACATATACGGGCACGTAACTTGCTTGAGAGCCCAGAGAAATTACATGGTGCAGACCGAGGACCAGTACATCTTCATCCACGACGCCCTCTTCGAGGCCGTCCTCTGCGGAAACACCGAAGTACCAGCGAGAAATTTGCACTCTCACATCCAGAAGCTCATGCAGCCGGAATTGGACAACATAACGGGGATGGAGCTGGAGTTCAAGAAACTGTCCAACATAAAGGCGGACTCGTCACGATTCATATCGGCGAACCTGCCGTGCAACAAGCACAAGAATCGTCTGGTCCACATATTGCCTTACGAGTGCACGAGAGTCTGCCTCCAGCCGCAGCGCAACATCGAGGGCTCGGATTACATAAACGCGAGCCTGATCGACGGTTATCGGTACAGGGCGGCTTACATCGCGACCCAGGGACCGCTGAACGACACGACCGATGATTTTTGGAGAATGCTCTGGGAGCACAATTCGACGATAGTCGTTATGCTGACGAAGCTCAAGGAAATGGGACGCGAAAAGTGTCACCAGTACTGGCCGTCGGATCGTTCGATTCGTTACCAGTGCTTCGTCGTTGATCCGATCGCCGAGTACAACATGCCGCAGTATATACTCCGGGAATTTAAAGTCACCGACGCTCGGGACGGGGCGAGTCGCACCGTCAGACAGTTCCAATTCATAGACTGGCCCGAGCAGGGCGTTCCCAAGTCCGGGGACGGTTTCATCGACTTCATTGGCCAGGTACACAAGACGAAAGAGCAGTTCGGCCAGGACGGCCCGATAACCGTCCACTGCAGCGCCGGTGTCGGACGCACCGGTGTTTTCATAACGCTGAGCATCGTCCTCGAGAGAATGCAGTACGAGGGTGTCGTCGACATATTCCAAACGGTTCGAATACTGCGCACCCAGCGTCCGGCCATGGTTCAAACGGAGGTAATCGATAATTTATTGACGATTCGTCACGTCCAACGCTTGCTCGTTAAATCAACTCCGTATACATTCCTTTTTCGATATAATCGATTTTCCAATATTTGAGATGATAATTTAGAGTTTTTTAAGGTAGTTCTACCGTGGTTTTATGATAAAAAAGGTTTTCTATAGAATTTCTTAAAACTTTGCACATATGTTTTTCAACGTGGTGCTCAAATGTATGTCAAATTTGAAAAGGTTTCTCTATCTAGAAGTTGAGATATTAATTGTTGAAAATTATATCTTTTTGTAACTTTCCATAAGAGCCTGTGTTAAAAAACGTGATTTTCCACATGGAATATCCTGATATCTAGATAAAGAAACCTTTTAAAATTTCAGCATCAAAGAAGGTTTATCTAGTTTTTTTTTTAATCTATAGAAAAAAATTTCAACTAATGATTTTACCTTTAGTTTACATAGAAAAAAAACTTTTGAACGGACTGTCGTAGTAGAAATACCTTAAAAGAGGAATTCTTAAGGTAGTTATGTAGGTACAGTCAAATCAAAAGTTTTTATTTCAATTTATCTCCATACTATATGGTTTTAGAGTTGTACTTGCTACGTACGTATGAAAATTAAAAAATTCATAATCTTAGGATTTTTTTTTTAACTTGAGGAAGCTTCTTTCAAGTACAATAAAGAGATGTGCAAAATTTTAAGAAGGTTCACCATCTAGATTTCAAGATATATAGGATTGAAAATGGCAA
>JAPYYW010000813.1:0-40040 GCA_030522545.1 Cremastinae sp. A BG-2022a
GAGTAGAAAAATTGGTGATTTTCGATAATGAATATCTCGAATTCTATGCAGAGAAACATTTTTTAATTTAACACACATGTGCATATGGCATCAAAGATATTTTATGCAAAATTTTAACAAATTCCTAAAAAAATCGTTTCGTCAATGTATTACATAAACGATAACTTCAAAAGAGAACTTTTTTGTAGAGCGTTCAATTTCATATAAAAATGTGCAAGGACTTTTTTGTCTGATGTATCGTTAGGTAATTACAAAAAGGTTACGGAGAAAAGTTAATATTTTTATAAAGAACTCAAATTTGTACAGTGTACAGGCTTCTTTTTATGGGTAAATAGAACTTTGAAATTTGTTTTCGCGAAAAAAGAAAAAAAAAATTTTTTTAATCACTCTAACGTACATAAATATTCCTAGAGCGCTTTGAAGGTTACTCGATATTGAAAAATTACAGTCGAGGAAATATGAAAAAATAACTTGAGAAATTAAATACTCACTGGATGAAGCAAAAACCAAACGAAAATCACATTTTTTACTCTCGAGCGAGAAAGAGAAATGAAAAAGTGAGCGAATGAAATATACGAGCGTATGTACATTTTTTCGAACCACGAGAAGTATAAAGCAGAATCAAAAATATGAATAAACAACTAATAAAAGCGAAAAATCGAGGAAAGTACACAAAAACGAAGAGGTAAAGAAAAAAAAAACATTTCGTATGGAGTTGCGACAAACTTTTTTAGCGTTTTTCTCTGTTCATCCATTTTGTGTGAATCGAGCAACATCGGATGTATATGAAATCCCGGAACATTCACTGCATGACTAAAAACTCAACCATCCATCTATTTAACGTCAGTTTTCGTTCAGTCAACGTGAAGGCTAGCTGTTTCTGTTCTCCTCTCGTTTACTCCTGCTCTTTCGTTCCTTTCGCTTTTCGGAGTTTATACGGGGAGCATTTCACCGGCGTTGGTGTATGTCACTGCTGTTTGTGTGTGTATAGGTAATTACACAGTCGAGTTGGCTCGTGACTGCTGACCAATCTCCAGTGTTTTCTCTGTCAAAATCACGATGGCTCTCTATGCCTGTTTGTATTTATCAATCCTGACGCCATACTTAACTTCTCTAGATTCATTTGTTTATTACATATTGCTGAAAACATTAGAATTTGTGTAAAATAATGTTTACCAATTGATTTATATGTTATTTAAAATAGTATGGTGAATAATAAAAAATATAAGATGATTGATTTATATGTATTGTATCTGTAGAGTTGTTTATATAATATACACGTACAATGTCATTCAGAATAGTATGGTGAATAATAAAAAATATAAGATGATTGATTTATATGTTATTGTATCTGTAGAGTTGTTTATATAATATACACGTATAATGTCATTTAAAATAGGATGGTGTATAATAAAAAATATAATACATTGAGGTGAAAAAATTTAAGGTGTTATGTTTACTTGCTAAGTGTGTGTGAAAATTATAGAAAAAATGTCCCAGAATTTGTTTAAACTAAAGAAATCTTTTTTGATGCAAAGCAAAGAGTTTTGCAAAATTTTAAGAAGCTTTATCGTTCAGAAGTCGAGTTTTTTAGTGTTGAAAACCATAAAATTTAATATGTGTTCATAAAGAAAAGTTGTTACAAATTGTCGCGAGAATAACATATGTATTTGAAATAAAAGTTCGTCTAAGGTCAAATGCGCTAGTTATATGATTAACAAAATGTCGAAACAAATTTCGTCAGAATAAAAAAAAATTAAAAATACATTCATTATTAATGTTGTGTAAAGCTGCATGCCAAATTGTAAAAAGAAATGTAAAAATCGTTAAAAATTCCGCACCGTTACTCATGCTAAACAATCCGCACTCAGTTTCCATGGAATTTCATGGAAATCTATAATTCGATACAGTATTATAAGAGAATTTATCACACTTGAACAGATAGCTATTAAATTATAGATAGCTATTAAATTATATTAACGTCTGTATTTCTTATATTAACGTCTGGAAAAGTCGGACAAAGGATTTCAGGCTAACGTCAATGACAGTGCCATGACATTTTCAATTATCCCAAAATGCACTTTTCGAGCAGCCATGAAAAAAAGGATCTTGTAGATCCAATACCGAGTGACGCACAAAGTCACGCATTTTCTCTTTGGTTTTTTGGCAGATTATTTAGACTCACATTCGTGTGATTAATCATACACTCTCTTTCGACTCGTATTTCAACTGTCACATTCGTAGTTGTATCCTCAATCCACCACCGGTTTTTGACTCATGTGCAATTTTATGCCAGACGCCATTTTTTCACTCTTCACACATGTGTCACAGCAGTGTGTTATTCTGATTCACATTTTCGGATAACAACGATTAGGAAAATTGAATATAATATACTATAGCAAATAATTTGAAAAGAAATGATAATTTAATTTTTATTCAAAATAGAAAAAAGAGTGAAAATAGGATATTTTGAAAATCTCTCCAGAGAATAGAATATTAATATGTAGAAACATTTTTTGTATGGTAATAAGACAAACGGATGGTAAGAAAAAGTGATGAATGCACATGCAGATATAATTATCGTTAATTTTTTAAATTTATATTTCGTTTACTTTTAATGAAATGTCTCTCAATCCGCATGGTTTGTAACAATTTTTTTTTAATTTTATAAAAGAATAAACTTTCATAAAATGCTTTTTTAAGTTGTATACCTATTACTTTTTATATAAATTATATATTAATAAGTATTTATTACATAAATTTTAATCGTTTCTAGAGTCGTCAGTTACGAGATTTTTGTTGGATATTCTTCCCTCAATACATATATACATGCTTAAATTAATATTTCATTTTTACCAAGTATTTCTGTCATGTTTTTATAATGCAGAATAATATTTCACTGATGGCTATGCATATCAATGAGCAAGAATCATAAATATTTTTAAAGCGTGTTGAGTATGATGTCCCAATATAATTTTAATTATCTCGCTATATATGTGACAAAAATAATTTATTCTCAAGCTTGATATAACTTGCTATATCTTTTTTTCTCTATCGCAGTCTATTTTATTCAAAGTATCCGATATGCTGCGTCATGGATATTTTTATCGAAAATTTCCTTTTTTCTTTGGTATGATCTCGCTGTCGCGATATACGTCACATAATATGACACGCGTGTTGAGAGATGTGTCAAAAACAGAGCAAAATAGTTTGAAACACCATCAAAGCCGTTCATAAATTTATTTAAATTTTCATTTGTCAAAGGAATTATAGTTTCGAAGATATTCTAAACACGCCTCGTAATTTCAATACAAAAAAGATTGGAAAGCCTTGCATATTAATATCACTTTTTGACGTTTAATTTCCAACGTTCCGCACAGGCTTTTGTGTGAATATTTTTGCGGAAAGAGTATTACAATGGAAATACTGTTTAAAGAAGGGATCGATGTGCGCTCGATAACAAAAAGTCCGGAGAGAACTCGTTGCGGAAAAAGAGACGAGAATGTTTATGCTGACTCGCGGAATACAAAGTACCAATGTGACGTCGTTCTACCGAGGGAAAAATACACGGGAACGAGCGGAAAGGGATAAAAAAATGAAGCGAAAAAACTGAGAGCGATGAGCCACGAACTGCGGAATCGAAAAAGAATCCTCATTTGTTCGGCGTACTTTTTTCCCAGCACTTCCTTTCCGATTGATACACCCTTTCTCAAACGTTTCCCGTCGCACGCTCCACTTTGCCCTCTGAGCCCTTTTTTTCCGAACTCGTTCGATATGCATTTTTGAATGATTCGTCTCGCGACATTCTCTATTCACAACGTCCATTGATATGCGCTTCCATTTTTCTTCTGTCTCATCGGCAACAGAAACTCTTATACACTTTTATTCTCCTGCAGAGTAGAACATTTTTGTTTTCAATCGTCATTCCTTTTCTCTAGATTAAAAAACTTTTGAGAATTCCCAACAAATATTACATGCGAATGTGATACCAAAAATTTCACGATTTATTATATTTATGAAGAGTTATCATAGTGCGAAATATGTGTGACATGCAATTACGTCATAGTTTTGTTACTCCTTTTGAAAATATTGTAAAATTTTATAAAATTTCAGACTATTAAAGTGATACATTTTTCAAAGAAAGTAAAAAATCGACGGTGTTAACTGCAAAAATGTGAACGGTGAAAAAAAGGGGGTGTTAATAATAACACATTACAAAGGGTAAAAAATGGTAATTTATTTTCGTGTATATTATCTGAAAAAAATTGATAATAAATATAATACTTTTTTTCATTATTTTTGTGTCATTTTTCTATCGGCTGAGATTTATTTTTATTTTTATCTTATATTTCTAATTAAAGAAATATAATACCTTGGGAATTAATGTGAAGTGAACACTTTTTGAATTTTATTTTCATCAATGTATTTTAACAATTGTGAACTGTAAATTTTACCTTCTTTTGTGTGTTATTCAAAAACACCGAATTCACATCATAAATTTGACACCAGCCATTAACATCATGATTTACACGAAATGGTATGGACCTATATGTACCACTTGTAGTGTTAAATTCGTGCTATATTTCTAACACCAATTTTTTCGCAATGATAGGTATGAATTTGTAAAAATGAGTGTAAACTCAACGCACGTCACGAAATATAAATTACACGACTTTATGTAAAAAAAAGCGTCACAAATATTTGGAAATTGGACTTGAAAAAAGCAAAGGATAACATCAATTCAGGAATAACTCTAAAAATTATTAAACGATAAAGTAGGATGTCTGGAAATCGGGAACGTAGACCAAAAAGTGTTCGAAGATTGAATTTTCTGAGTAAGTGAACAACAAAAATAAAAAATTATTTGCGTTTTCATGCGATTTTTTTCCCTCGGTATTTTACTTTAAATTTATTTAGCCCATTCTTTATCCGCAGTCTCTTCTGTATCGTTCATTCTTTCAGCATGTTCCCCATTTTAGAGTCTCGCCTCTGGAGCGAAATTTGAGTTCCGCTTGCACTGCACGGTCGCGTTTCGAGCGAATTTCGCTCGTCTGGCATTCACCTGCCGTTGATTTTCTCTCGGTTTTGCACCCATTGTACATTTACGCAGTGGACTCTGCGTGTGTCACGAACGCGTCCACTTTTGTCGACCGAGACGACCAAAAGGTGCACAAGTTGGCAATGGAGTTCAGCCTGAAGTTCAGCATGTGCACTCAAGTCGACGAAACGTTTCGAGAAATCTGGCGAGAATGAGAGTCAACTTGACTCCACGCAGAGCAAAGCGGAGACTTTTTTTTTATTGCGCGAGATTTTTTTTTGTCTCGAACCCTTCACACGGAAAATCAGTAACGAAAGTTCGCTCGCGCGTCTTTATACCGCACAGGGAGAAAAAATGACGCATGAAACAAAGGAGAGTGAGGAGAGAGACAAAAAAAGTCGAGAGCACCAATTTCGAGGAGATTTATGGCAAAGCACGATTGTGCGAATATAGAGCTTGTGAGATTTGAGGTTTTACACGTGAGCTGGTCTCATCATTGTTCTCGGTGGGTTTTCATATTTTCGAAGTCAAAAAGTGCTTGAATTGACGTTGTGAGCGATTCAGTGGAGAACAATGAAGCAAGAACGACCGAAGGTATTTTTGTTGGTATCACATTATAATATATACCATACTACATATTATAAAAATAAATTGCACGTAGAAAATGATGTCAAAAAGTATGAAGAGACAAGAATATCAAGAGAGACGATGGATTAGTCGATTTATCATCTCATGTACATAGAAATAGCTCAATAGCTTAAAATTATATTGAGGAGTCTTTTCCCAATTATTTTTGACATTTCAAATAAAGACCTGATTGATAATTGAGATGCTGGATGCCAGTCGAAAATTTTCAGATTCTCGACACTTTTTTAAATAAATTTTTTAAACGACTTAAGTTATCAACAATTTTAATCTAGACTAGCTAGCAGCCTTTTCGGTGGTAGAAGTGTCGGGTCGGACCATAAAAAGTCGTTATTTATTTTATTAAGTAATAGTTGGAAAAATAAAGTAGAATTTAAAGATATAACAAAAGGTTTACTTAAATATCAGCCAAGCTCAGGGAAGGCAAGATCGACGATATACAATTTTACATAATTTCAAAGTCTCGAAAAATAATCGTGATAATAACAATAATTCTTGCGTCATATAAATGATTAAAAATAGGTAATTTCCTCTTTTCAATTAAAAATACTTTTATAAATACGAAATCTTGAGAAATGAACAACGGATGATTAAATTTTCGTTAATTTTACAATGAATCCGCGTTTCTAGGTAGCACGTGAACAGTTCAAATACGAACGAGTAATCAAAGTTATTCCGGGATCCCTCTCGGCGATATCATTCTGTTTTAATTCCTTTGACTTTTACTAGTCACGGAAAAAGTCAATTAAATTATCAGCTACGGTTCACCACCTCGACTATTTTTCGAAAAATTCATTCATCAAACGATAATTTTCGGGAATGTCACAAAGCGCTTCGTTTTTTTTATCAAAAAAGAGAGTTCGCAGAATTCAAATTTAACTAGAATTTTTCCACACACGTGTAAAAACTAATATTTCATTCTTTTATCAATCTCAAATTCTTTCATCAAACGATAATTTTCGGGAATGTCACAAAGCGCTTCGTTTTTTCAAATTAAAAGACAGTTCGCAGAATTCAAATTTAATTAGGATTTTTCCACACACGTGTAAAAACTATAATCTTTTTTCGTGACAATATTAAATTTAAATCTAAAAAAATAGAACAGAGAAATGTCACGAGTGTAGTTCAGTATCGTGCAATGTCGTGCATGTATAGTATAGTAAAATTTATTTACTTTTTATTCATTTTTTACTTTTATGTTACAAAGTTTTTTTTATTGGGAACTTTATATTTATATTGTAAAAATAATAAAAATCGTATTAATTCCAGAAAAGTTGTTTTTTAACATTTCTTATGTAAATTTATATTTAATAGTTCATTTGCTCTATTAATATACTATTATGGGCAAACGGTGAACTTGTACTGAATATACATTTTACGAACACGTTTATCAATCGAATATTTTGTGAACATTTTGTGAACAATTGAGATATCCCCGCGATTAACTTTTCATATGTTCATAGTCGAAGTTCATCTCAGTCTCACAAGATGAACGTTCACGTTGATGAATCCCTCAGGAACTCATAATGAACTTTTTTTTACACGGGCGAACCCTCACAATCCCCAATGAATAAAAAATTTAGGGAAACAATAGACTCACCGTACGGCCTTTCCCCTCGCCATTACTTCGAGTTCTCGTAGAAAAATGGACCAGTCCTTAAAGCAACCTTTCTCGGACCAAAAACGAGATAGCGAGAATGATTTTTCGCAAATTCGTATTTCGCGATTCGACTCGGGAGCGAATTTTCTCTTACCTCTTACCAATTCCTGTCTAACATAATTGATATTTAAGTCAGTGGCTACACTCGGTATCTAACTGCGAAATAGTGATCGGTATTTAATAAGTGATCCAAGTGCGATCGCGAGTTTTCGCATTTCGCGATTCGACTCGGGAGCGAATTTTCTCTTACCCCTTACCGATTCCTGTCTAACATAAGTACTTTTTAAGTCAGTCGCTACATTCGATATCTAACTGCGAAATATCGATCGGTTTTCATATTAAATAAGTCATCCAAGTGCGATCGCAAGTTTTGGCATTTCGCGATTCGATGTGGGAGCGAATTTTATCTCACCCTTACCGATTTCTGTCTAACATAAATGCTATTTAAGTCAGTGGTCACACTCGGTATCTAACTGCGAAATATCGATCGGTATTTAATAAGTGATCCAAGTGCGATTGTGAGTTTTGGGATTTCGTAATTCGACTTGGGAGTTTTTATTTTATCTCATCCCTTACCGATTCCTGTCTAACATAAATACTATTTAAGTCAGTGGCTATACTATCTAACTCCGAAATATCGATCGGTATTTAATAAGTGATCCAAGTGCGTTTGCGAGTTTTGGAATTTCGTAATTCGACTTGGGAGCTTTTATTTTATCTCATCTCTTACCGATTCCTGTCTAACATAAATGATATTTGAGTCAGTGGCCATACTCGGTATCTAACTGTGAAATATCGATCGATATTTAATAAGTGATCCAAGTGCGTTTGCGAGTTTTGGAATTTCGTAATTCGTCTTGGGAGCTTTTATTTTATCTCATCTCTTACCGATTCCTGTCTAACATAAATACTATTTAAGTCAGTAGCTACACTATCTAACTCCGAAATATCGATCGGTATTTAATAAGTGATCCAAGTGCGATTGCGAGTTTTGGAATTTCGCAATTCGACTTGGAAGCAAATTTTATCTCATCCCTTACCGATTCCTGTCTAACATAAATGCTATTTAAGTCAGTGGCCATACTCGGTATCTAACTGCGAAATATCGATCGGTATTTCATATTAAATAAGTGATCGAAGTGAGATTGCGAGTTTTCGCGGGTGGTAATATTCTCGCCAAACGGCAATTTTCTCCTTCATCCTAGCTCACGCTTGAATAAATAATGAGAGCATTGTTTACCGTAGGTGACTATGAACGGATTTTCTGGAGACCGTTGCCTAGACTCGATGCTCTCAATTATCAATGATCGTCTCGTGCAGGATGCTGACTGATTAATTCGCAGGTTTATCGGTTTAATATGTTGCTGATTCGCAGTTTTTTTTCCAAGTCTAATCTCAGGTTGAAATTTTGATGATCCTCGAGAGCTGTTGTTTACAACCTCGTCGTCATTAAATTTGGAAAATAAAGTTTCATCAACTCTGATTATTTTGTTTTTATAATGTGGTGGGGTCTGAGATTTGTGGCACGAGAGAGAAATTTCCATCGAAGAAGGCTGCTTTATTTCTAAAATCAGTAAAGTGCAAAGTACGTCATAATGTATAATATATTTAAAAAAAAAACATATAACCGTAGGGTATGAAATTTTCATAAAGCTGAGTAAAATAAAACGCTGGTTTAGTATATAAGAGGACGATATTGGATTAATAAGGAATATTGTGGAAAGAGCAGGGAGAGAGAGCACGAATTAAAAGAATACACGAGTGTATTCGCGATTATGGAGTGAGAATGGAAAAAAAAGTGGCGAGACCGCATCGGTAGGTGGGTTGGGTAGATATGAATCAAAAAGAGGGTCTTTTCTTTCTCGGCTTTGTTTGAAGCATGCTTTTTTCCTTTCCACCTCTCCTTACTCGTTTTTTTTTCGTTCTCTCCATTCTACGTTTTTCAAGCAAATTCACGATAACGAGCGCTAGACGAAAGGCAAAGAGCCAGAAATGTATGAACGAGCTTAATATTTCGATTAAATGAGAACAATGGAGCATCTATGCGGAGAGAAGAGAATGAAGGTGGAAGAGAAAGAGAGAAGTGAGATAAAGGAATAAGGAAGAATAGACGGACGACATTGTCGTCTTCCTTGCCCATATCCCCTGAGATATTTATTCTGCAATACAGACCGAGCTCTTTCTCTTTCTAACCACTGTGTAAGAAAATACCAAGAATCAGAAAGCAGGAGAAGTCAAACCTCGCCTTGAGATTATTAACTTTTACATTAACCCAGTGTGTAAAATAGCATTACACCGCCCTAGATTGCAAAGCAGACATAAGATTATAAAATATTGACAGTTATTATATGAAAAGTAACGATTTTAATATTTAATAACATTTAGTACTATAAATATATTTCATTAAGATCTTATTCTAATTGTAAGTATACTACGTCAAGAGATACGATAGTGACTTGATGCTAAAAAATGAACACTATTTTATAATAAAATTATTCAATTATTAAACAATTATCATAGCTCTCGTTTCGTAGCAAAGTTACTGCCGTGATTTAGATCAGTAAAAATTAAGTATACTAAAATGCTAAAACAGATCATAAAATGAATATATAGAATTTTTATACCCATTTATATGTAGTACATTGGCGATAAACAGTTCAAATATTTATGCACTTTTATATGTAATGCGTAACACGTCTACATAGTAAAGTAAAAAAATAACAACCATTAAAATAATAACACATACGAATAACATAAAATAAAATGGTTACAAATGTAATATAAAACAAAATTTTTACAAAACAAAATAGCCCGACGAATAAATAACATACTATATACAAAATGAACATGAATGTAATTAAAAGTACACTCTGCTCTTGTATGTAAGATGGAATTTTTATATTTTTCGCTTTTGCTAAATATAAAATGAAGATAAATAAATATCGTGTACTCATAATACACATGGGTCCAGGTGAAGTCTCTTGCGGGTGGTAAGGGGCAGAATCGCCTGTGGGGGGCGGGGGGGCGAAGCCCCAATTAGACACATCGAAACCCTTATAAAATAGCATTGGTACTCCTTAGTTTCTGGGTGAGAGGGTGAAAACCATCAATCCCCCCCCCAGATAAAAAATCACAATGGTATACTTGGTACTACGTTTAATTCCATTTATTTTCCCAAATTTAAACCCAAATTTACCTTAATATAAAAAAAAATGAACAAAAAATATTGTATTAAAGAATTTAATCAATTTTAGGTACTTTTTATTAAATTCATATTTATTTTATACTATGTTATTTTTTTATTGAGTTATTTTAACTTGCGATATTTTTGTAGCGCGTTCTATTTTGACTTCTGATATTTATATTATGCTGTGTTTATTTTCTAACGTGTATTATTTTAATTATGTGTCGTGTGTTGTTTTGTTGCTTCGTTACTTATAAACGTTACCTGTTATATAACCGTTGACACATCAATATTGCTGTTTCTCGTGAATAAAAAGTCCACGTATATTCAACAGTATTATTCATGAATAAGAACTAGAATTTACAAAGTTATTATTTAATTAAATATCCAGCAGGTATCGCTGAAAGGATTGAGAAAATAAGTAGAACAACAAAACGACGCAAATAATTGACAAAATATAAAACAGCGTTCGTAAGAGAATATAATATGACGAAATGGAACGAAACGAAGTGGAATACTATATATAGTATATATAAAAGAGATAAAGATTTGAGGAGGAACGAAAAGTGAATCATCCGTATGAATAATAAATACTTTGGTATAAACGTATACAATAGGGCAATCCTATTTTAAAATGAAAAATCCCAAAGATATACGTACACAAGTAAAACTTTCTCATCCGATTTTCCGTAATGGAAGATTTAAGAAAAGAGTGAAAAGACCCTCAAGGCTTTCGAATCATAGCGAAAAGCTTTTATTTATTCGCTGCTTTGTCTTATCTCTCATATATAGCTTTTTGGCCAGATTTCGTTTAATTCAGCGATTCTCTCGGTATCTCCGGTCTTTGGCCAAGGAAGGCGTATACGCAGCGCGGGAATGGAACTTTTTCGGTGAAATGAGAAAAATTCGCGGCGGTTTGCAGCACGCGAGATATCCGGTCGAAGAGGAAAGAGCGTCTATTTCGAATCGAGGAAAGACACGCGATTTTTGGAGAATCCAACAAACCGAGGGTACGAATACGTTTCCGGTACGATATCGCATTGGAAAAAAAGCATCAGGCGAAAAAAAAGCGTTTTCCCTTGTTCTTGTTCACGAATATAGGCACGCGCGTGTTTCCACGTGCCAGAGATATACATTTTCCAACTCCATTTTGTATATCCGTTCCTCGCTGTGCAGTATTCTCGCGAAGCAAGCTATATTTTATTACACGTGTCATTGTATGGAAAAAAAAAGGAAGAAGATGAAGCTGAGGAAGAAAGAAGGGCGAGTGGCTCGTGATGAAACAACCCCGGGGGTAAGGTCGAAAATAAACTCCCCGAGAACACACACCCGCCTCTTCTGTACAATATAAAAAATGTTCAACGAAAAATGCTACCTCATAATTTTCTTTCTTTCCCCGGGAGACTTTCTATTCGAAAACAACTCGCTTTTGTTTGCTCCTTTTATTTTCTTCGTTTCTTTTCTTCTCTCCTCATCTCAACGAAATTGAATCGAGCGAAATAAATTGTGATGAGAGAGGCAAATATTGAGCTTTCATATCGAAAAATAGTTAAAATTGAGTAAAGCTCGTGTTTTTTTTCCCCTCCACAGATACAAAAATCCGAAGGCATAGTGTGAAAAAGTTTTATCATAAAATTAATAAAATGTATTTTTTACGGGACGAGGCTGAAACAAGCAAATCGGTTTAATAGCCATTGGTTTAATAAAAAATAAAAAAAAATTGGTTTAATAAAGGACGATAAGGATTAATTCATTCGTGGCGTTGTGGAGCAAGTGAATAAGTGGATGAGAGACGGAGAGGCAAAGAGGCTTTGGGCTTGGGGAAGGAAGATATTAATTAATACGAGATTTAGCAGCGGATTGGCTATTCCGGTATTACGTATTATCGGGGCGATGCTTCGCGTACGTGATGAAAGATAATGCTGGTAATGTATTATGCATCGACGTGTGCATATATTCGCCGAAAATACGGGAGAACAGCCAGGGATGAGAGAGAAATCGGAGGGAGAGAGAGAGAGAGAGAGTCATTATCGCGAAACAGTAATTTCGTCGCTGCGGCAATACCGTCGCGCGTTTGCGCTAGGGAAAAGGTCACGAGTGAAATAGTTTTCCATATGAGGAGCGTCTGCCAGACGATTCCTTTTGTTTGCGAATTCGGCGTGGATAGATCGCTGCTTGATGAAATGTAATTTTCAGTCGTGAGGGAAAGGGATGCGCATAAAAGGAAGGGCGGGGTCGACGATTATAGTGCATAGTATATACACTATCGCTCAAAAGTATTTGGCCAGCTGCATTTTGTTTAAGTTACAAACAATACCTTTAATAAAATTCATTTATTAGGTTTCATTGTTTGTATAACACCGCAAAATACTTATCTATGGTAAAATCATAAACAGCTTATTGTTATTTGCCGACTCCTGGTTATAAAACCAAAATAGTGTTATTGTAGGAATTTCTTTGAAATTAATCTTTGAAGTCGCAAAAATTTGTAGCTAGGTTATCCAAGCTTTGTGAGGCTGTCATTAAAAATAAAGGTGGACACATAGACGAGTCCAAAATTAAAAAATTGTATTATTGTTATGTCTAAAAATTGCTAGTAAACAGTTGAAATAATTATGAAGTAGTTTCACTCAATCAAACTTTTACAAAATGTATTTTACTAGGTGGCCAAATACTTTTGAGTGGTAGTGTATTTTATAATATTATGTTGGTTCGGACATTTTGATGGTAGTCGAAATATAAAGCGAACACTTTGGTGATTTTTGATTATTTTGATAATGGTCACCGTTAAGCTTATAAATCAAATTTTCTTTACATTTTGAAATAAAGATATCGAAATGTCGTGAGAGGGGGTATTGTTGGTCGCTGCGAGTTTTAAAAATTATTTTAAAAAAATTGAATGTTAAAATTCGAGGAAAATGTATGAAAGCGGGTTAACTTTAGATACAAATATTTTCTTAACGCTTCATCTAATCGACGTAACACAAGAAACCATTTTTGAAGATCAGTTAATTTCCTACAGAAATATGTATTGCCCATTTTAATCTGCTCACGACTTAGTGATTTATATGGTGCAAAAATAATGATTTTTTTCAATTTTTCCAACTTTGACCTCAAATATCTTCTAAATGGTGAGCTTAACAATAACTTCAAAAGAGAACTTTTTTGTAAAGCGTTCAATTTTCTACAAAAATAGGCTAGGACTTATTTGTCTGATGGATCGTTAGGTAGCTACAAAAATCTAACAAAGAAAACGTAACTGTTCCCATATGTTAATCTTATGGAAAATCGAAAAGTGCGATACACCCCCTGTTAATATTTTTATAAAGAGCTCAAATTTGTACAGGCTTCTTTTTATGTATAAATAGAACTTTTAAACCTGTTTTCGCGAAAAAAGAAAAAAAAAATTTTTTTTGAATCACCCTAATATGCATATATAATATATGTACGTACAGTCCCGCGCGGTTTTCATTAACTCGATCATGACAGTACGAGAATGCGAGCGACTCGCGTCGTTGTACGTGCGACAAGTTTTCCGGGAAAATTTTGCCTCCCCGGGGTCTGCAGTGGAGTTCGGAACGACCTGATTTCTAACAAGAGGATACGAACCTCGTTGTCTTAGTCGTCATGATTATGTATATGTCTTTACTACGAGACGGTGGAGAAGTATAATGCGGAAACGCATACGTGTATGCCAAGGAGACGTCGCCCCGAGGACTCTTCCCCAAGTCGTTTTACCTTCTGATTATAGGTTTCTCCTCGTGTCCTGGATCCTTCTTCCTCGCTTCACCCGACTCTGGTCTCGCCTGCGGTTCTACAAACGAAAGAGAGATGAGACCACGCATCTCTTCCTCGTCTTCTCTTCATTTCCTCTCTCTCTTTCTCTGTCTCTGCTGCCTATAGCCTCTTCCATCTTGCCTGCAAAGTTACATTCATCCAGATATTCCGAGCTCTTTCCTCTCCTCCTCCATTCCACCCTCTCTCTCTCTCTCTCAGACACTTTCAGGCCGTTGCGAATCTATGATTACGTCGTCTTTGAACAAGAAAATGTAAAGGTTTGTTTTTTCTATTGCAATTGTTTAAGGGAGTTCTATCGTGGTTATTCTATGGTAAACATGTTTTTTCTATAAAATTTCTTAAAACTTTGCATATATGTTCTTTAACATAGTGCTCAAGTGTGTGTCAAATTTTCAAAGATTTCTCCATTTAGAAATCGAAATATTTATTGTTGGAAATCATAATTTTTTGTAGTTTTCCATTAGAGCTTGTGTAAAAAACTGTGATTTTCAACGTGAAATATCCTGACTTCTAGAGGGTATATAACTTTCTAAAATTTTGCACCAATCTTTATACGATATCAAAGAAGGTTTATCTAATTTTTTAAAAAAACCTACATAGAAAAAAAATTTCAACTGATGACATTAAAAAAAAATTTCAGAATTAAATTGGAGGTATCACAAATAATGTGATATTTTTCATACGTGAACATCAAGAATGCATACCGATTAAAAATATTATTTTTTATTCGAAGTAGCTTTAATTTGGAGTGGTAAATCATTTAACAAATTTAATATTGACATGTTTTGATTGGTTATAGACACATTTCCTTGAAATTTGTAAGAAACATGTATTTTTTTAGTGCTAGCGAGACTAAATTTACATAATAACTTATTATCTTTATAGTTTAAATGTATTCAATAATTAAGTTTTTATGTTCATTTTCTTTTAACGATTATTTATTTATATTTTGTATACTCTTGTTTTATATTCTATACCATTATATCTTCATATTTCTACTATATTTTATTATTATTTGTTGGAGACTTTGATTTTATAAAGATATGTATTTATTTACGAATCAAAGTAGTAGATACAGTGATTTTTTTGCAGCAGGAATTTTCGAAAGATTCTAACAGCTGTAAGGCCACGGAAATAATTTTTATGTGTTCCGTAAAAAATATCTGGGCCTGCACATCAGAAGAATATTACCAATAAAACTTTTTTCTGAAGTAAAGACAGAATATTCGTATCTCTGAGTATCATTATTATTCCAACATTATTATTATCAATATTATATTATTCTCTGTCAGTCTTTGTATACTTACTGCCTATATGGGATACCATGGCATATACAATAAAAAAAGTAATCCTAGCATATTTTATCATAAGAGATACGATTTTGTTTCTTTTCTTTTGTGCATTCTAAATTATGTTTTTTTTTTCGAGTTCTTTTGAAAATAAAGAGAGAGAGAGAGAGAGAGAGAGAGTGGGAGAGAGACCGAGGGAAAATTCGTTTTCGTGAATCACGCAGTGGAAGAAAAGTGAAAAGAGTTATCGTTCACGTGCCGGGTGTCGAGATTCACTTAATTCCGATAAAGTGCGAGCCTTCCCAACGATCGGGGAAGAACGCTTACCCTGGGAATCGTAATTTTTTATTTCCGATCGTTCACGGAATTTACAGTGCTGTAAAGATCGTTCTGGGCCGCGGATCACGACGATTTCCAACAGTTGTGACAAAATCGTTACGAGAAAGCCTGAATAAATTGAAAAAAGTTTTTCAACGCGTTCCTACGTAAATTTGAGGCTAAAATCTCTCGCACGGCAATTATACGTTTATTGAAATTTTTAGCATTTAAGTTCGCAATTCAATTACTTCGAGCAAAGTTTTTTTTTTCTATTTCGAAAACATAATTTTTTGTCTTATTTTGCAATAAAAGTAAAGAGAAGAAAACTGTACGATTTCCTTTATCGTAAAAACAAATGAGTTTTACCTATAAATATTTAAATACTTATATAGGTATAATAATAATATTATTATAATATGATAATGATGCATTACGTCGCGTTTTCACCATTTTTAATACCAGATGAAAATGAGGAATGAGTTTTAATCCAAAAAAAGATGCAACGAAATTTAACAATCTAACCATTTTACACATATAAACTGCCTTGGAAGGAATGAACAGCTGCAAGGGATTTGGGCATTTCCCAAATTACTTTTTATTGCCGGAAAAGTTCGTTTATTTTTCTTTCCCTCGGGGATTTTTTTCTAAATCGGTCGCAGACACGGAAAACCCGAAATTTTCTGTTTAATTTTTTTATAGATTTCTTATCGTCATCTCCCATTTTCCCCTTCTAAGGCAGGAAGGACAGGACAGTGCCCATCAGTTGGCTGGAATTTCGAAAAACAAAACTTAGACGATTTTCAACCTTGAGAAGAACAAGTCCTCAATCAAGAATAAGTTGTAAGCTTTTGAATTTGAAGCATTTTATGTACTTGGAAGAATGATACATATCGAGATAAATAATATCGATTGAATCGCTGGGCTAGAAGAGGAGAAAAAATCACCTCGGAAAAGCCCAGAGACCTGCACAGAGAGTTCTCTCTCTCTCTCTCGTCCTGATCGCCGAAACAGTTGGTTCTCTTAATTAAACTTATACTTATTAAATCATAATTATAAAATCAGAAGTTTGATTAACATTTTTCTCTTTCTCTTTCTTAGTCTGAATTGCGATCTTTATTAAAAAAATTAAGACAGACGTAGAGTCAACTAATATTATTTCATAGGAAGAAACTTACGAAGAAAAAGAAAAACCGAAACGATAGATCAAATTATAATCTTAATCGAATAATTAAAAATGATTAATACAAATTTATAGTAAAGAAAAAAAACGAAAACAACCTATGCGAAGAATTGTAACGCAGGAATAAATAAACGTGAATCGTAGGATAACTTAAAGTCTTGAAAAAAGTAGTATCGACAGTCCACAATTGTTAAAACAAATAAATAAAAATAAAATTCATCTTGCTAATGTTCACTTCACATTAATTCCCAAAAAATTTTCCGGTAAATATTAAACAATCGAGGAGAAAACATATAAAATATGAAAGAAAAAAAACGGTGTGCCAGGAAAAGAATGTTGAATGAGAATGTTCGACAGTGGACATGACCTGGACGTCCCAGAGGGTAGAAACTGGCCGTATCATTTTTTTTCTCTCAGAGCTTAAGATGAGCGTCATTTTAGCAAGGAGCATCCGCCACGCTCGAAAATATACTTTTCTCTATGTTCGCTCAGTTCTTTTTTCCATTTGGCGCATCTCACCGGTGTCTAGTTGCTCGCATCTACCGTCTTCTTCACACGTATACGATTTCCCTGTAGAATTGTATTGTTTTGTGCTCTTTATTTCTTTATATTCTACTCGTCGGTGTCGACTTTCTCGAGGGGAAAGACACGCTTTCCTTTCTCTCTCTCTCTCTCTCTCGTATTTTTCACCGCTCTTCGACGCAAAGCTTCTGCCATTTTCTACTCTGTCACGGGCAGAGCGACGTACACAGTCGGGCGAGAAGCTGAGGGAAAGAGACTTTGAAGGAGTCCCATTCGATCAGAGAACGAGTTCATTGTCGTTCAGCTCACGACAGAACAGAGTACGAAAAATAACCGAGAGAAGAGATTCGACGGAGCATTCTGTCTTGGGGAACATTAAGACAAAGACCATGAAGAAACGAAGAGAGAGAGAGAGAGAGAGAGAGGAAGGGGGGAAAGCGAAACGCCTCTGTGGGATTTGTGCACGTTGGGCAAGTGAAAAGGTAAAAGTTTAGTTGAGAAAGAGAGAAAAATAAAGAGAGTGAGCGAGCATGATCGGAAGTGTGCAAGAGGAATGAAATGGAAGTTGGACAAACGATCGCAGCCGGGATTCTGAGCGCGAGAAAATGAATGATGAGAGCGACAGATGAAATCGGTGAAAAAAGAGGTACGGGGTAAACAGAGGAAAAGCAGATACTGAGAGATAAGAGAAGAAAAAAAGAAAGCGGACACCCAGCGACACAGCGAAAAGGAGAAACGAGTCGAGAAACTTTTCGTCGTGTACGACGGGTGAGACAAATAAATCCTGGCGGACTCGCTGGCTCGATCTTTTTCGGCTAACACAGCGACACCCCTGGGCTCGCTCACACGTCGTCGTGACACTTCGCATCCTTCTTTTTTATTTATAGTTTATAGAATCGTGAGCGGGAAAGTGAAAGAAAAAAGACAGTCGGAAGCGAAAGAAAATCTGCACGGAGATGACCGGAAAGTTGACTGTATTTTCGCGGGAATTCTTCGTACCCTTTTCTGAAGAACGGAAAACGAAACTACGGCCGTCAAAGATTAAATTCCTCCAAGGTAAACGTTCCAAAAGTTATTGGATGATTCTTTCTGTATTACTTTCAACGTTCCAGTTATTTCATCTTTTTCCAATATTAATTAATTAATTACTTTTCCCATGCAAACAGAAGTACATTTTTCGGAGTGATCGACTGTTATGTAAAATAATAACACTGGTATAGTTGGTAAAAGATGTAAAGCGGTGTTAAAACGGTTTAAAAAACGGCGAGGTTAAAAATCGATGTTTTCAGCAACAGAAATGGACAGAGCTCGATACTTTCCTGAGAAATTAAAATGTTTCAATAAATACTTTTTATTGCACCATCGATGAAATAAGCATGACCCATTAAAAAATGTTCATTTCTCAGAAAAGTAACGAGCTTCGCCCATACCTGTTCAGCAATAAAACTTTGTTTACGTTTCTGGCAGTTCACTTTATTAAGTGGCAATAAACGGACGAGAATGAGCGCGAAAAATGTAGTATCACATATACCTGAGCTAAAGGGTGGAATACCAAAACATCATTTTATGATTCGTTATCTGAATATCATTAAAGAAATCGGTCCTCTATAGTATATCTTTGGTTAATCAGGTTTGAGGGGAAGCATAATTATTTCAAGGATCTGATACTTAAATGTAAAATTTTTTGAAGCATTGCCAGAAGACTTACTATACTCAACATCAACGTTACATGTATTATGAAAAAAATTAGTACACAGAAAATTTTATAAAAGAACAAGTCTAGATAGTAAATGACTCTACATTAGGGTAAATCTCTGCATTCAAAAAGAGAAAAACAAAAAATAATTTACGAACTTGTCAACATGGAATTTTTTACGAACAAAGTTGCATATAATGTGCACAAACCTTACAAACAAATTGAAAAAATATATTCTTTATAATATTGAGTTGCTTAATCTGTATCTCGCTTTTTTATTCACATCGAATGGTGTTAGCAAGTGTAATTTCAATAATTTTATGCACTAAATGATGTAAACACTATAAATAATTAACACAACATATCAAACCACATCTATCAATGCCATGCCATTCTACACCAAACAGTGGGAACCATATGGACCAAGAATATTGTGAAATTAACACCATTTTAACAACAGATTTTTTACAATGTATATAATTGGTAAAAAAAATGTATTCAATTTTAAAAGTGGTTTATTAACGCCTCATTTAAAAATAAGCCAAATATTATCTCATTTGACTTCTTAATTATCCTCGGATTATTTTCAAAATATAATTTCACTTAAAGATTTTTGCCTACCTCCTTAATATTCAATTAAAGAAAGGTTTATCTTATGCGATATTTTTTTTTCGAAATCGAAGCATACTACGAGGATAAAAGAAAGTACGAAGTACGGACATTGAGAGTACTCGTGATTGTCAAACAAAATCACACGAGTCGAAATATCTGTCGGGAAGTAAATTGCGCCATATGTGGGTGCGCTCTCTACTCATCGTGCGGTCGCGACACAATTTTTATGTGAGACATTAAGCCATTAGGGTGCTGAGAGAGTATTCGCATACACTCGAGGACACTTTTCGCGACGGTTTTTAATGAACCTCATCTCCGCGATAAAGCATACAGAGAGGGAGAGAGAGCTTGTGTAAAAACAAGACATGTGCCTAGACCGTGCTGTTTCAGCTAGTGAAAACATTGCGGCCCTTTCTTTTGTAGGAACGACGGAGAACAATTGTCGAGGCAGCAGTGCCACACTCGTAATATTGTGTACCAGGGTTACTTGGACTCATCGCTAATCACCCTTTTCTTTTTTTTTACATCAAAGAACAAATAAACCTATTAAAGTGATATGGCAATTCCCACAGTCACTTGGAAAACGCGATTGGTTCAAACATCTTCAATTTTTTGTCAATAAGAATAATATTTGTTCACCTCACGCAGGTTAATGGCAAAATGGGCTGATCTTTGGATTTTGACGAAAAAATTGACCTGCAAGAAGTTTCTACATAAACCTTATAATTTTTTATATATATCTTTGGGGATAGTCGAACTTTAAAATAGGTGTTAAATAATTACAATGATTTCTTTCTTTTTTGGAAATTTTTTAGTTGTAAATATTTCTAACTGTTTATTAGAAATTGACAATTGTTTGTAACTTCTTTTATCGACTAATCATGCAATCTCAACGATATTATATAATATTTTTCGTGTAAAAATTTCATATCACTGGAAAAAGGTATTGCACATGTGGTTGTCCACTTTTTTATCATCAACGTCGTTTTTAGGGAACTAGTTCTGTCATTAGTAAGAAAAAAAATTATCATATGAAAGTAGACAAGGAATCTACACATCATCGTGTACATTTCGAGTGACCCCACTCTCTTTTATGCACAATGAGGGTTGAAACTCGGTCGTTTGCACACTCAAAAAACAGAGATGGAGGGTGCTGGAGGGTTGAAAGACACAGAGCGCTGAGCACGGTCCTACTTGAAGATTATTCTTTACTATATACATATATTCACATGTTTGAAGATGTAGAAAGAGTGTTTTGTTTTTATTTTTTTTTTAATAGAAGCACGCGTTCAATATAAATAATTCACGTGTCCAAGATACGGGCTAAGAGACGAAATGAGGAGACATTTTGATTATCATTTGAAGTATTTTGCAAGTATAGCTTTTAATAAAAAATTGTCGAAACATCTGCGGAGTGGCGGATCAGGATAATAAATTTCACGAAAGTTCTTATATAATCGTGCGTTCCCGACGTATAGACCCTGTCTCATCGGTCAACACCGTATATACATATTTTTCTTGCGCGTACTGAGTACGAGACAAGCGGATGTTTCTCATCAAGGAAATATTTCAAGCTCCGTGGAACTCGTCTCTTTTTCTCGTTCACTGAACGCGCTCGTCGCTCATTTCGTTTTCTGCGTACGCTGGTTTGCGTAATTTAGAATTTTCAACGAATAAGTTGCAATAAGCGAATTTTATTATGAATTTGATAGCCTGGAGGAACAAGACATTTTTCCTCTTTTTAGTATGACGGAAACAACAGCATTTTATTGAGTCTCTCGAAACGAGGCGTAGCAAAAAAATAACTTGACAGTACCCCATAAAATGATTATTTTCTTTCTCAGTAGTGACTAGGGAGTGAAATATTTGTAATAAAGTGGACGAGGCAGGACAATAAAACGCCTCGCTTGCCTGCTAAACCTTAACATGAAATTTTCTGAAAATGCGAGTCCCAAGGTATATTTAAAAAACTTTCCAACGTTGGTAAATTTCCATTTTTTTATAGTTAAAATTCTTGGTACACGTGAAAAATGCAAATACCTGATTTCTCATTTCGATGCTCCGTATCAACGTAAAAAATTTACGAAACGAATACAACAAGCAATTTACTATGCCCGCAATAAAAAAAAACAAAACGCCGAATAAAATGAAACCAGCCATTGGATTTTTCCGGTGTAAAGGGTAAGGTGCGTTATGAATAAACCTTAGAGTCCGCATGTTATAGAATAAAAGCGAAGATCTATCTGAGCGGATTGATGTATGCGCATGATGCAGTTATATAGAACGCGGTGGGTGATTGGTTCGAGGAATTATAGCTGGAAAACTTTCCCGGGCGATACAGTAGAATCTTCCAAACGTTTTTCGAGCCAAACGAAGTTTGCGTGGTGGGGGAAACTTTCAAGCGCCCGGATTGGCTGGTGTGGGAAAGAGGGAGAAGAACCGACACCACCGCTTTTCATAAGGTGATTGGTGGAAATTCAAAATGGAACGATTTTCAGTTGAAATGAGATACGAGCAGAGGCGTCTAACTGGGCGCGCACGACGAAGCAAGATGAACGAGAGTTCTCATCTCTTTCCGTTTATTTAATATTGTTTCGATGATGAATGGATCGCCGGCTGGCGAAAGAGGTTTGGATTAGAGTTACGATGGCCGGAGAGCGAGCAGTCTAGCGGTCAGTTTGGAATATTGAAAAGGCCGGGTCTCCATTTCATTTCCTTTTGGATAGCTCATTCGCCGAGCGAATACAATGCGCGAAGGTCGAAGGTAGATCGAAAGAGGCATCAGTTATCGGCCAGTCTGCCGAGTATTCTCCAGTTTTGAGTAAAACGACATTGGCAGCTCATGGGACTTTAATGATTCCCATACGACCAAATAATTTATCAATATATACATGTGATTTGTAGAGGCTGATTTATAATTGTCAATGCATGTCTGTTTATTAATTTATCAACGAGCGATGTTTCGTTTCTATATAACAATCAATAACGTGTCTGTCCGTAATATGAACGAATTGACAGACCGATTGAAGTCACATTATCATGAAAATCTAACGGATCGCATCAATATGAGAAATATTTTAAAAATGGTTAAAAAATAGCATCGATGATTGCATATCTGTAATGTTTATTTAACGAAGAATACCAACATCTATCGCTTGTTGAACATGAAATTCTCGATGGCAGCCCCGGGTAACATTAACGTGAAAATCCAACAAGTCGCGTCAATATGAGGGATATTAAAAAATGGTTAAAAGGTAGTATCAACGATTGCATATCTTTAAGTAGTAGTAGCAGTAGAAATAGAGCGTTATATATTAATATATGGTAATGTACATTTATTTATTTATTTATTTACAGTTGCTTACAGCTATAATTATAAACTGGTATGGGCCATAGATCGTGGTCCTTTAGCCTGCGAATATTTGTGTTTTTGTTTTTTAGTTAATATAGTTTCAGTGGTTTTCGTTTTTTTTTTAATTCGTATTTTGCGCAAGGTTCTTATTCTTCATGTCTCATATTTTTTAGATACTCGTGTAATGTTTTTTTTCTGGCCATTTACATTTATTTCTATTTTGTGAAATATCTTTAATGCAGAATTCTTTTATTGTTTCGATTTGATGTTCGGAAAATTTTTTATTAACATTTTAAGTCTTTTTCGGATTGGCGTTACTTTTGTTTTGTCGTATATATAGCGTAGAGTTCTTTGGGTTATAAATCAAGTTGCTATGGTGTCGGATTTTTGTTAATTTCCTTAATGTCGAGGTTTCTGCTGTTTCTATTTTTTTCAGTCCTACTTTTTTACAATTTTGATAAATCGGGTGTCTATATTCTATGATCGGTATAAATATTGCTTTATATATTTTAGTTGCTTCTTTTGTTCTGATATTCTTAGTTTTGTATATTATGGATCTAAAATGTTCTACTCTGAATCTTTTTTACATTTTTGGAGGTGGCTATTCAAATTTACTTTGTTGTCTATTGTTATTCCTAAATTGTTTGCTTCATTTTTTCCTTGGATCTCTACGTAATTTATTCTAATTTTTGAGGAAGTTTCTGTTAATTTATGATTAAATGTGACCAGGTGGGATTTTAAGGGGTTGAATTTTCGTCTCCATGTATTAAACCACTTGGTTGTTTTTTTAATGATTAGATAAATGTTTCAAGTGGAGTGGAGTTATAGAAAGTATTTTATGATCGATAACAATTGAGCCGGACCCTGCATACAGTAAATAATAAGTTTTTGTGCAATACACTATCAAACGCTTTTGCAAAATCTAAAAATATCTTTAATTCTCATTTGACGAAGAATACCAACATATCTATCGCTTGTTGAACATGAAAGTCTCGATGGATGTAAATCGTGGGTGTTATTTCACAATACGCCGATAAATACTCGAGCAATAAAAATAAAATGCGAAACTGGATACTGAAGCCAATAAAGGATTCCCTCCATTGTTATTTTATTCCACTATAAGCATTCTGATACAAAAAAATATCAACGCGCAGCTTCATCTTTTTTCCATGCAACTTCGAGGGTGGGTATTTTTGGGAAGGAAAAAGTGGATGGCGAACGAGTGAGAACGTGGCGACGAAAGCTATGTGTAATAATACGAAAGCGCATGCCATTCCCATTTCTCTGTTGGCTTCGGAGATGGAACGGTGAATTTTTCATTTGTAACGTTTTATGTGTGTGTGTGTTTTTTTTTGCGCTGTCTATTCGCGTTGGAAAGGATACGTCCCTGCGTTTTTTCGTATCTCTTTGCATGTACGGGAGCACACACGAGCTCTCACGAGAAAAAAAGGTCGCTGTGGAATTTTAACGAGCTCAGTGACCACAGAACTCGCGCGCTTTCGAGGCCCCTCACGGTAACGCTTGACGAGAAGCAAAGACCCGAAAATTGCGCGAAAACTTTAACGAGAAGCACAAGTCGATTACCACGTTATTGTTGCTTCGAGACACTGTGATGCATAGGCTTCGATTTTTCGCACATGGTCGACAGCAGCAAAAAATTAACTTTCAACATCAATTAATCTTCTTCCCCTTTAATTTTAAAGATACAGCTGCCCTTCTGCCTATTCCTCTTTAATAACGTTGACACATTTTGAGAGAAAAAATTCTTTTGGTAACCCTTGTACTTTAATAAATAGAATCGACAATACACTTTTTTGAGGATGTATGAGTGATATTTTTTAAAATTTGAGAATTCGATAAATTTTTATGTTTTTGAGAATATGAAAAAATTGCGTACCAAATTTGAAAGCGTTTTACTGAATGGTTAAAGAGTGATCAAACTCTTAAGTTGCTGAGATTAAATATTTATTCTTATACGGAGAATTTGTAAATTTGCACTGAATTCAAATTAAAAAATGTAAAATTCTTCTAAATTTTTATTTATATATTCATAGTCATGTTCATTTTATATAGACAGTAATTTCATAATGTTTGACTAAATTTTTTTCCATTTCATTGTTTAAATAATAAAAAATGTTCAAATTATTTTAAAAAATATGCTCAAGTTGTCAATTAATAGTCAAACTAAGACTAAAAAAATTGGCAACTTTTTAGTAAAAGCCAGAGTCTGATTTTTAAGAATTTAACATCAAGAATTTACTTTTTGCTGCAATTGTCTGTCCCATACATCTTTATAATTTTTAAAAATGCAGCTGCACATCTCTTTTGCCCATTTCTCTTTCATAACTTTGACATATTTCAGGAGCATAAATTCTTGTCAACCCTTGTACTTTAATAAATAGAATCAACGATACACTTTTTTGAAAAATAAAATACTTTAATTCGAGCATACTCGTCGTAAAGATGAATAAAATTTCATTTGCAAGGAATGCCAAGTACTTGAAGCTCGTTTTTATGAGAACGACACTTTTGTCGTTGCATATCAAAGGCAAAAGCTATAATAAAAGAATAATGAGAAATTAAAGAAAAAAATTAGAGAGAAATATCCCAAAAGTGGCGTGTCCATGCGTCTTGCAAGGCAGACAGGAAAAGCTCCATACGAGCTTGCAAAACACGCGAGATTGCGGAAATACCGAGCGACGTTCGTGCGGCATTCGCGCGGCTTTCTGTGACACACGCTGATGTGCGCGCTTGTGTGCACAAAAAGCACGTGTGCTTGAATGTGCAAGGAGGGTGCATGGCTTCTTTTATAAATGGGATAAATGGGCCTCTGGGACACGCTAGTCGCGACGCTGCCAAAGTCTCCGGCGGGAGGATGAGGTCTCACGTGCAGATTTGCCCATTCGACAATTCTCCATTCAATATCCTCCTTGTACATGTACACGATTCACACGTTTAACTCTGCGAGTACGTGTCGATTTGGGAGAGCAAAAAAAAAGAGGGAAAAAAGAAGAAAAAAAAGAAGAAACAAGCGGGGGTTCTTTGGCGATATCGATCGGTCGAGCGTATATACTGCAAAGCTGTCGCAAGTACATAGGGTGGTCGATACTCTCCTCCTTTCTTACATTGGCAGAGCGCACTTATTTTCTCGAGCAAGAAAAATCGCAACGTGACCAGCAATTGAGTGCATTCTGTGAAAGGTTACCCCCCGTCACGCGAGCCACGTCCAATCGTTTTCTTCCCTCTGTCTCGCAAAAGCGCGAATACCGACGAGAAAAAGACGTCATCGTAGAAAATCACCAGTCCTTTCTGACTTTCCGAGTTTCCTCAGCGCGGAATTACCTCTCGCAGACGAGAAATTACGAATTTACGTAGCTCAAAAAACTTCAATACTCCCCCGGGACGGACATATACCTCCGGAGAACAATTCGCCACGTTCTAACCATTTAAAGACTCTCTTTTCCAACTCCAGACTTTTTTAAGCAATTCCTTAACCTGAATATCTGACCCGGATGGTCCAGTGAATATTAATATAAGGCCATTTTCCAAGATTCGATATAAAACGCTGAATTACGATTGTTTGGATTTTTTTTTTAAGCTTAAAAAGAGAGAGGGATGTCCGATGTATCACTGTACAGGTTTTAAATTCGAAAACACACGCGGCGGAATGGGATATCGTGGTCGGTTTTAGTTGTGATTTAGGAGCCCGGCTGTGCGCTGCCTGGTACAGTCATATTCATATAATCTTCTCCCAGGTCCGGGTTCCATATGTTTCGCTGGGCAAACTTTTCCTCCTCCCGCCCCCTCTCTTTTCATCCCTCACTCCTATACACTTTATATATATAAATATACATATTATATGCATATATATAGATATGTAGATGTATATGGGGACTCGTGTATATTTATATATAATATATAATATATATATATCGATTCTGTTGGTCATACAGCTCTCCCTGGCTGATCTCTCACTTTCTCTCTGCATCCCCTCGTCGTCCGCATGCACCTGTACGTGTGTGTCTCTCTTTTGCGCATCTTCTGTGCAAACTCTCTGACCTAATCCCCTATTTCAACAAACAGCCCCAACACTTTTGTTTTTTGTTTTTTTATTCTTTTCTTCCCTACTGCAGTCATAAAACATTTCTTTAACGGATTTTCCTGTCACCGGGCATTATCCTTTTCCGTCCTTTCGTAACGGGCGAAACAAAAACGACAACGGCGAATGGGAATGCGAGACTGAGGAGAGAACTGAAAATGGTGCGCTCGATAATCCGGAAATCGTCTGCATACGAATCCGATTAAATTCCAGTCCGTGATTTTTCACTTCATTTGTGCAATATTTATCGGCCCGGCTAATGCTTCATTCTGGAATTTCATTTGTATGGCCATTCATGGCAATTGGATCGAGAGCTTCAAAAATTCTGTTAACTCCCTTTTCTGTGAAAAATGCGGGGATAAAGAATATACACGAGAGAAATCTATTTCTGTCGTTGTCATAATTTTCCTCTTGAAATTTTTATTTTTATTCTACGTGAGGGTTTATCGTTTCGAGAAAGAGGTCTGCAGCCAGACTGGAGAGGGTCAAAGGTATCGGAGGCGGGAAGAAGAAAATGCGAGAGGAGTGTGAGAGACGAGCAGCGGGATGACAGGACGGCCACGTTGAGACTCGGGAATCTCACACCGTATGGTCCCATATGGCGGTAATGTATAAATAACGATGGCTACGTTCTATTGTGGGCAACGGGAGCGAAAAAAAAATCGAAAAGTGGTCGAGACATAAACATTGTTTATAACGTGTGCCATTCGTCAGTTATTTGTTCATTTTTATCCCTTTTTCTAGGTTTTTTTTTTCTTTTAAATGAATTTACGTTATTTTGGGAAACGAAATTCCAAACTTATGGATGGATATGATTTTTAGACTGATCTTACGTTTTCAAATACAGGGACAATATACAATGCATCTTCTTTGTATACTTACGAGGAAAAAAATTATTTACAGTAAAAGTATCGTTGCAAAGAATCTTAACGATTTTTCGAGGAATAAATATTGTTTCTCTAATTCTTGAGCTTTTTTAAATTAAAGTAGTTTAATAGATAAGTGCCGTATAAAAAAAGAGTTCACTTCAAGAAGAAGTAGTGTTCATAAAATAGTAGAACAATGCGAATTTTTGAAAATATTATCAGTTATCATAGAAGAAACATAATTATGCTATTTTTATTGAATTTTTCTCACTTGTAGTGAACTTTGAGTGTTACATTTTTTTTCCAAAATGGGAAAAATGAAAATTTTCCACTACAATGATTTTTTTCAAAAAGTGGACGATATATCATGCTGTGGTACTTTAACATTTTCAATTTTTTCATAATTTTTTTAGATGTAGTTTTCAAGTTATTTTTATAGATGCTTTTTTAGTAACGTTTTGATGAGAAAATCGCTAAGCTTTACCTTTAAATATTTCAGAAATTAAACGATAAAATTACTCAACTATTTATTCATTCGATAAGTTTCCTTTTTCTACAAAACATAATTTTTTCAAATTTTTCATAAATAAACACTTTTAGCTATATTCACTAAAACTTAACATCAAATATATATCTGAATAACTGAATGATAGAATTAATTAAGTCTTTTTTTTATTCGACTTGTTTTATTTTTGTACAAAACAATTTTTTCAAAAATTTCTAAATAAACGGTTTTTGCTAACGAACGACATTAACGATTTTTCAAGGAATAAATATCGTTTCTCGAATTCTTGACCTTTTTAAGTTAATAAAAAAATCAAATCACAAAGAAAATAGTTGCAATATTGAATGTCAATCGGAATCTATGAGAAAATACTGAAATACTAAAAAGTACGAAGTAAAAGTAAAAAGTACGAGTTGCTGATTGGATCAATGTTTTTTTTCCTGCAGGAAGATAATAAAAAGCGAGATCGAGAGCAAAATCCGCAGAAAGAAATTCGCCTGAAAATTTATTGAGACGGAAACGTGCATAAACAGCTCAATCAGTATGTACCGAGAGAGCTCAACGAGGCAAAACTTTTTTCCTTTGTTTCACTCGTTATATTTTTCCGTACATTTGTTCTACACGTGTCGCGTGTTTGTTTTTTTTCCCTGAAGTTGCGCTGTTGTCAGTTTCTATCTTCCATCGCACTTTTTCATCATTATCGTTCGTGCAACGAATCTTGACATTTCTCCTCTCGTATTCCGTCCTTTCTCCTTTTAATAACGACTCTTGTTTTTCAACTATCCACACTTTTGCCCTTCCCCCCGATGTGCATACTGCGAAAATGTAATCGAAGCGGAAATTGAGAACCGACAAAGACGGAAATGAGTAATGCGTATAGCGGTTTATATATCAGAGTGTGTGTACGTGCAGGTATAAGTTTAAAAGAGAATAAAAAAAAGTAAATATATACATATATTGGAAGAAAGTGGGAGGGAAAAGGAAAGGTTGTAGCTGGAATGAGAGTAAGAGAAAGATAGAGAGAGAGAGACAGAGAAAAAGATGCAAGAGAAAAAAGCTCGAAGCTCAGTGATGAAGAGCCGGAGCTCGTTATGCCGAAGCGATTTTTCTTCCGTTTTCCACTTTCTTTCTCTACTCTCGTACCTCTTTTATGCCCTTACTCCTGCAAGCTCGTATATACCCATACTTTTTTCTGCACTTTCAACCTGAAAATGAAAGTTCTCATCTTTGCACCGTGGTCCACATCGAACCGCAATATTTTTTTCACTTCCCGTTCATATTGGAAAATAGAAAAGCTTGAAGTTTATATGGAACCAAAGTGGCACCATATGCGTAAGCATGACTGCCTATTTTTTTCTCCATCTTTTATATACATAATGCATCGAAGTGCATGCCACGAGGGTATCTCGATATAGATCTAAAACGTATGTTGCGCGTTACTTTGTTTTTACGAAAATTTTTCGTATCTGTATTTATAATCATCGAAAATAATCTATATTGTAATTTACATTTATATTATATTGTAATTAAGGATATATGAGCAATATTTTTAAAAAATGTGATAATTTGATAAATTTTTTATTTTAAGCGGATGAAAAAATATTCTGTCACATTTGAAATCGTTTTACTGAGTGGTTTAAGAGTTATCAAACTCCAAAGTTATTGAAATGTAACATATATTACTTCTTATGGAGAATTCGTAAATTTGCAGTGAATACAAATTTTGTAATATGAGATTTTTGTCAATTTTTTTTATATATTCGTAGTAGTGTCCATTTTGTATACATAAAATTTTAAAACGTTTCAATAAAATTTTTTTCACAATGAAAAATATTTAAATTGTTATTCAAATTTGTTCAAGTTGCTAATTGATAGTCAAACTAAGAATTTAAAAAATTGACAATTTTTTAGCAAAAGCTAGAGTTCGGATTTTACGAATTTTATATCAAGAATTTACCTTTTGCTGGGACACTATCTATCCCATACATCCTTAATAGTATATTGCATACACTGTTGAGATGAAAGTACAGTAGATATTACTATATAAAAATGACAACTATTCCTATTATTATTATTGTACTAATTACATATTATTTAAATCCTATTCTAAATATATTACGTTGAACTATAAAAATATATGTAATTAAATAAAATAAGTATAGTTGTGATTTTGTAGTAAAATTTACTATCGTGATTTCTCTCAGTATATGCATGGATGTACGAAAATTGAATGAATGGTATGAAAAGTTGTTTATGAACTGAATATATATGGCAGATTAACACGAGTACAAGTGTGACAGTAGTTAATCTATACAGGTCGAATTATTGTTTCCATTTAATTTTATTATCTATTTTATCATATAAGAGAAAAGTGTTTCTCATGAGTAAGAGCGTGAAAAAAGAACTCCATTTCGGATGTTTAAGACAAATTTTTCATTAGATACTTGTGTATTTAATGACGGGGTTTTTCTCATTTTCTCGTGCAGGCGGTGTTCGTATTTTCTTTTCATACAAGCTTATATAAGGTGAAATGTGTATATTGAGCGTACGTGGGTGTGTCCGAGCGGAGCGAAAGCTCTTACATCTTTTGGTAGGTCGAAAAAGAAGTTTTCGGTTCCGGTTGGCAATAAACAACCATTCGTCTCACTCCGGCGCAACCGAGCTTCCAGAGGTGGCTCGCAATTCTGAGGTACGAGTTTTCTCTGTATTTTCTGAGTACTGTATATATCTAAGAAAACGCCGGTGAGCGGAAAATTCTACAACCAAGGCAAAACGGTGCACCGCATTTCGAATTTAAATTAGATATTGATATTTTTCACTGAACTGAATTATTCAAGCAAAGTATCGCGCTGAAACTTCCGCTTCGAAAAATGAAAGAAATATAAAGAAGTATATACTAGAATGAATTTTTATTTATAAATTTTTTTTACAAAATAGTTCTAAGAGGAAAGTTGCAAAGATTAAATGGGCTGTATGCGTATATATGAATAATTACGGATGTTTGAGATAGACGATTCCAGCAAGAAGTCAATTCATGACGTTACATTTGTAAAATCTAGACTCTGGCTTTTGCTAAAAAGTTGTACATTTTTAGAGTCTTAGTTTGACCAACAATTGACAACTTGAGCATATTTTAATAATAATTTAGACATTTTTCATTGTTTAAACAATCAAATTGAAAAAATTTAGTATAACGTTTTGACATTACTGTGTATAAAAAATAAATACAACTACGGATATATTAAAAAAATTACAAGAATCTTATATTTTTTAATTTGTATTTAGTGCAAATTTATAAATTGTCCATAAGAAGTATATTGTTAAATCTCAACAATCTCTTGAGATTACAAGAATCTCATATTTTTTAATTTGTATATAGTGCAAATTTATGAATTCCCCATAAGAAGCATTGTTAAATTTCAACAACTTTAGAGTTTGATAACTCTCAATCCATTCAGTAAAATGATTGAAAATTTGGCATAAATTTTTTCATATCCTTAAGGGGTTAGGCAACTCTAGGCTTTTTACGCATTTTTTTTCAGAAGCACTACAAAATAAATCGAGATTGTAAAAAAAGTGTTCTTATTATACATATTAGTAGCCGTATAAAATAATTTTTTTAGCGATTAATTTCAAAATGGCGGCTGTGCAGGATTTTTGATATCACGTTTCCGTTTTTTCAGGGTTCACGGCCGGACAAACAGCTTTTGAAATTTGTGAATTATAATAAGCCGACGTTTTTTTTCGATTGTGTAAAATAATTGCTATAACAGTTCGTAGGATTTTTTCGATATATTGAATCTTGGCACAATGGCGCACTTTTAAAGTGGAAAGTGAAAAATTTGCCTAAAAAATCGTCAGATAATTGTTAATAACAAATGAATTGCGCAATATAAAAAAATCCTACGTATATACTTCCATAGATTATATATTTTTAAAGATATTTTCCAAATTTCAAGTAAATCGGTAAAAAATTGTCTGATATATATTTCCGGCCAAGTTAAAAAATGTAGTTTTTAGATAAACTCATTTGAAGTTTTGAATAAACTGTAAAGCCTAGCTCGCTGTGGATCAGGCGGCCTTACATTAAAGTTCAAAAAAGGAGTACTTACAGATTTTTTCCAGCCATAATTTATAGGGGGCATCATTTTTGAAGTCCTAGGAGACCATTTAAAAAAGAAAGTTGATTTTTCGAAAATTTTATAATGGCATATATTTATAATATCATATTTTTAAAAATATCGCTCATACATTGTTAAGGAGCTAACAGAAGACATATATCGAACTTGACATTTTTCGTTGCTGCTGTTGGTTTTTCCTTTTTAGAGCAGAGTTAGAATACACCGTCTGTTATGCACGAAACAAAGGATCGCAGAATATTCAGTCTTTTTCGCATGACTCGAGAGCTAAAGCTTTCTTTTAACAACGAATTTTTCTGCCCGGTCGATGGAAGACGATCCAGCGCAAGAATACTGGCAGAGAGACTCGTTCGTGGAATGAATGTTGAAGCTGCGGGCTAGGGAAAGATTTCAGCGAAAAATCTCGAGAAGAAGAAACGATAGGATAGAAAAATGTACCGCGTGAGAGAACAAAGAGAAAAGGGAGAGAGAATAAGGAGATTTCGAGAAAGAATATTACTCTGCATCTACCTCTTGTCTTCTTAGCCCGATCGTACGTGTCTCGACTGATCTGAGATCATGAACGAGAAAAAGGGCCAGAAGGACGAAAACGAATTCGATTTTCCGTAGTATACGAGAGATAGAAAGAAAATTCTTCACTGAGACCAGAGAGATAAAAAAGAAGTCAATGGATCGTCACGAGTTCGCTGATTTCTCTGATTTTTCATCCACGTGCCTTTTTCCACTAGCTTATCAGGTTTATTCTTTTCTTTCTTCATTCTTTCTCTATTTTCGACACTTACGACAACATTATTCGCGTGAACAGCGATTTTCCTTCTTCCTGTTTCGTACTTTCTTCCGCTGTGAGAATTTTCTTTTATAGGTCACGTACAACTGTTTGTCTCATCCTTCCCTTTCTTTTTGTTCTCTTCGCTTCACTGAATTTCTTATCTGTTTCTGCTTCCACGATTACGTACGTTCACTCCTTAACTCATTTTTATTCTACTCTCATATTTGAATTTTATCAAAGGAGTATAACGCATTCAATATTTAAGAGGCATGAGCAAATTCGAAGCAAATCGATTAACAGATATAGAATTATTAATTTTTTTCAGATTTAAATACCAATATGTAATTTTTTTTAATTTTAATGAGAAATATTAATTTTCCTCTTAATTATTCCTTATGGGTTTAATTATAGCGATTAAATAATTTTTCAAATCCCAACATGGGCTGAAGCAAAAGCTGCATTTTAGGACAAATATCGTCAGCTGGAACTTAATTATATCATTCTGTCCTGTATACTCCAAAGTACGAGAGAGAATAAACCTCATACTGATATTTCCTGCTTTTCATTAAAATATTCCGTTTCATATTGAAAATATTTGGTCGAATATTGAATTACGTGAAATCATGTAGTGAACCATGACCACGTATAATCGAACATTACTTAAAAGATGTGATGTGGATATATGAAATAGATATTTATTATGAATAAGACATTTTTGATAAGTGAATAAAAATTCAGAAATTCATCAGATATTTACTTTTATTCTGAACAGTCAATACACGTTATTGAAATTCTGAGATTATTCGTATTCTCATCGTGTATTACGTTTTTGTGTGGTACAAGTTTCTTTTTTGCACAACAACTATATATAGAACAGAGTAAACCATGAGATAAATTTAAAAGTAAGGAAAAATATGTTTTGATTCTGACGCTTCATAGAATATTATGGAAAACATAATACATATTCATTTTCTATAAACGTTCAATTTTTTTTATTTAAATGAAATATAGTATTACAATAAGTTTCAACGAGTTAAATGTTGGAGAATTTTTGTGTTCGTGCTTCGTGTGAGAATGAGATTTTTGTTTGAAACATTATATTATGTATTTTATATAGATTAATCTATGTATTACATATTTATGACTTTTATTGTATACTGGACGATTGTATCGAAAAGCAAAATAAATCAATTTGAACGAGCACACAGAATCATGTATGAATTCTTTATGAGGTAATCTCTTAACCATTGAATCGAGCATCAAATATGGATAAGAATCTATATACCAACGGATTCGAGACTTTTCGACATATAATTTATCTTGAAGAATTTCATAAAATAGAAAGAAAAAATATTGTTATTATAATAATAGGATTTCACAAAACATATATATGTATAAGAAATAAAAAATTATAAGAATTTTGTCAAAATTGGTAATAATATTCGATTAAGTATGTATATTTATCTTGACTTAAGAGACATCCTTAACGTGCTCTTTTTAATTGACATGCATGCATATATGCAGGTGCATGAACAAATTTGTTGCTAGACTTTCACCAACTTTTGAAAATATCTTTCCTAAAAGAAATTTTGTTTGATTCTGTAGTAAAAATGCAATATTTTATTCCACAGTGAAACAAATATTTAAATATTTTTGGTAAAAACTGAATATTCTAATTCTTTAATAATTCAATCCTAAGTGGAAAGTCTGGTGTCGACAACATCAGATTTATGATGAAAAAAAAGTGATTTAAATATTCGAGGTTCTTGTACCCCGTAGTATCTACAAAGCTTGATCGAAAACAATATACATATGACTTTTCGCTGTAGGTGCATGTAAAAATATTGTTTTTTCATAAAGCAATTTTTAACGAATGCCAGTCCTAACCAAATGGCATTCTTATCATATCCTCATGATTTTTTTTACGTACCTTTTTCTTTTTGTTCTCATATGTTCTAAAGTTTTTCAAAAAGCATATGCAATACAGGAGGATTTCTTCCAGACAAAAGGCAACCATGAAAATGCGAAATAAAATACATCGTTATAGATTCATGAATATAAATTTTCATCTCCTTACATAGCTCACTTTGATTCCACTACTGATGAAAAATTTCTATGCTGCAACTTTAAGAATGTTTATAAGAAGTGCAGTGAAAGAAGCATTGCACGTCAGTGTTTAGAATGTATTGCTCGTGTGGGCGTTTGTACGAACACACGAATTCGTAGATAGATCATGTCGTAGGAAATTCTCATAGCGACAGAATTCTACGATTTACGAGGCTGGTATGCTCCGTAGAGTCTAATGAAGACGTAGATTACAAGACAGTGGTATGCATATATATTCTATTTCTCGCATATAGCTGTACAAAGCACTATGTATATGAATCTGACAGTTATAGTCGTACGGTACGTCATACCATGAACGTCTTTATCATCTTGGAGTTTTGTCGTTTGTAAATACCAGCAAAGAAATATTTCTGAAAGCATTCGTCATGCTCAGCATCATTCTCATCCTATAAGAAATTTGTTTTTTATAATTTAATTTGAAGTATTCTCAAAAATTCTTATGTCTTCGTATTTTACCTTTATCGTCTTGAAAATTTCTTTTCAATTTTGACTTTGATAATAATAATAATAATAATAACGTATTTGTTAACAGCCCTATTTACGATTTTTTTACACATTTTTTCTCACAAATAAGCATTGTACATTTTGACACAATTCCTATGCTGTTAATGCGCAATTGATCTTGATTTTTATACGTAAAATGTGCCAAAAATGACTCTTGTGTTATTTTTTTTCAGTTCGATTTTTCACAAATATTCTGGTTAGGAAAAATGTTTGAGATGTATTTTTTTTCTCAAGTGGGAAGTCGTATTTCTCCGTTGAGCCCTGTCATTCTTAAAAAAATTTCAATGTTTTTATTTTGTTTGCATATAAAAAAGTTCTTGGTTTTACAGCATCTGAAATGATATTTTTTTCTCTAACCTTGAATTTTTGTTTTTGTATTCTCTTGTGACATCTCGACACCGGCAAGATTGCTACTTGAGAAATACTGGTGCATGGAAAATGAGTTTGAAAAAAGAGGGAATTGCTTGGCTTCTCTTTTTCTCAGAGCACATATTCGTATCCATATAGACGTCAACGTAGGCGACAACAAAAATACCCTCGAGATTTCCAGACCTTATCCATCTAAGATCCAATCTCTCCTGCGTATCACAGCCAGCGATGATTTTTCATGAATATTTCTCATATATAAGGCATTATAATTTGTTCTCCCATTTTTTTTTGCGAAATTCCATTTGTTTCTCGACCCTCAAAATGGAAATTCAAGTAATATACTTTATACTTGTAGTTTTCATAATTAAATAATTCTTTTTTTTAACAAGAACTATCTTTCGATGGCAATAAAGAAGTATTATAAATAAAAACGGATGTGTTGAATTTTCTTCTAAGATTTTCATCGTATGGTTTCATCAGTTTTTACTTTTTATTCAGAAAATCAAAAAATACCGACCCTTATTCTCTCTTTCGAGCGTTCTACATGGATCGTGCCAAATCGGGGTTGAAGTAGAAAGTGTTGCGGTCGTTGCGTGTCGAATGACTATGGTTAATGGAGCGAGAAAATTGATACGACACGCTGCTAGGGGCATCGACGACTATACAGGAGATCGATGCAGGATAAGAAGGCTTGGGTCAAAAGTCACGAGACCCCGAGGGAAGAGTGTGTCGAGCCAACGACGTCGATTTATCATCTCCCCAATTAAATACACAAAAAAATTAATTTTTTTTCTTCATTCCACACTGAGAAAAATTATATTTTTTTTTCTGGGGCACATTTATGACAAATTTATGAATTCAGTGTGTCCTGGGAAATGTCACGCGTGTACCAAAGTTTGTACACGTTCGTTCTTCTTTTCCATTTTTTGTTCTTTCGTTCTGGAATAATGCTCCGATATCTCTCGTCCCGCTTGAAAAAAAATCGCACTCCTGAGGATTTTGCGTATTTAGAATTTTACACTTATCATCCAAGGCATATTTAATATGTTTCCTGAATGAGAAACGAGGGACAAGATAAATAAAAAAGTTTTCGTTGTATTGTGATAGGGGTCGAAACGGAAAAAAATAAAAGAGAGAGAAAGTGACGTGAAAAGATGAAGCACACGTGCCTCGCGGTGTAGTAAATTTTTAAAAAAGCTTCCGTACCCCCGATCTCTTGAATTATCTTCATCACGAGTCCAACAGAACCAATGTGCGAAGAGAAATTATGATAGATTTATCCATAAAGTAACAACCATACCGATTATATTATATATATTAGAACTGGCAATTATTTACTTTAGACACCTCCAATTTAGTTGGCTTTGAAATATATGTCGTACCTGGGGTGATCCCGAGCAAAATATATAATATATATGTTGGGCACAGAAACGTCTCCTTCATATAGTTGCTTACGTTTGAAAATTTGCATTTTTTAAATATCGATAAACTATTGAAAAAGTAAAACTGCATTATTCTACATATTTTTTCATCATATTTATAGCCTGTTTGTACTCAATTTCTCCGGATTTGGCTTTCTAAACCATATAAAGTTTTTATGAATCATATATTTTTTATTTATGTAGTTTTACTTTACTGAATTTTGGTTTGAGTTTGCATTTGAGTTTGAGTTTGGGTTTCGCTTCGGGTTTAAGTTTGGATTTGGACAAATAAATTAGATTTAAACATAGTATCATTATGATATTTTCTCTTGGGGTGGAGGGGGAGGGGAGCTGAACCTCCAATACTCCAATACTCCGCCACTTAACGAATCTCACCCTCTTACGTATCGAAACTACGAAGTAACGATAACGTTTTCTAAGAATTTTGAACCGTCCAATGGAGAGCTCCCTCCACCCCCTCACGAGGGCCTCTACCCCCCATGCCTGGACCCCGTCCTTTTTCAAGATTTTTAATGTTAAAACACTATATAAAGAGGGCATTTCTGCGCCGAAAATTTGTATATATTTTTCCTCGAAATTGCCCCAGGAATAACATATTTTAAAGATAACTAAATCGGAGGTGTAACCTCTAAAGTAAATAATTTCAAAATTTTTTTGTATTTATATATGGAGATTTTTGTACAGAGAAATTATTGTGGCAATTTTTCTTTATTAATCGAAAGGGAAACAAATTTTGCTGTTGAAAATTTCGAAAATATGATATTTTTTCCACTAACTTTCACTAGAGTGTCATAGTTAATTTTTCACTTGCATTGTGGTGCTTGCTTTGCTCGTGCACCAATGTTTCGAATTTTTCTTATGCTACTATGGTAATATTTGGAGTATTTGTATATCGAGTATACTGATGCTTGCGTACAAATTCGAGGATTTTTACTTACGAGCCATAATAAAATTTTATGCCTTCGTATACGAGCATCGACCTTTAAATTTGGTTGCTGTAGAAAAATTGTGCTTGTGTTTCCTAGTAAAAACTTGAATATGTATAAAAATTTAAGCGTTTGAATGCAGATACTCGAGTTCGTACAAAAACTTTTTGATTTTTTGCTGCGTTTAGAAAAATTTATTAGGTAAATTAATATGGGTCATTGACTCGTAGAGAATTAAAAATATTTGCTATAGCGAGAATCATTCAATATTGTACTTTATGAAAAATTGTTATAATTTTTTGCATAAATTCTCATCGTACAAGGATATACGTTAAAAATATTGTGTTCAAAAACGAAAATGTTGGAAAATTTTACATAATATTAACGATTAGGAAGCTTCTCATTAAGATATTCATTTTTCAAAATGGCTATTTTTTGTACCTCCTCATAAGAGCATGTATTAAAAGTTGCAATTTTGTATAACACATATCTCAGTAACGAGCTTCCCAATTAAAGTGAAATTTGCACTGATCTTCGTATGGCGTTAAAGAAGCTTCATTTAATTAAAAAAAAAGAAAATTCACCAATTGTTGCACACTGACTTCAAGAGTAGACCTATCATTGGATGACCTTGAATTTCAAAAATGTTTTTCTTCAGTTAATTTACAGCAACTATTCTTAATAAATTTCTACTCTCAAACGACTTCGTATGACAGAAAAAAAAACATTGTCAAACTTTTGATTTTTCGCTCTACGTCCAAAAACCCTTAATAAAAAATGATAAGGTAGACACAGTAACTCAAATTAAAATAGACCTATCATTGAATGACCTTGAATTTCAAATACACTTTTATTCAGTTAATTTACAGCAACTATACTTAATAAATTTCTACTCTCAAAAGACTTCGTATGACAGAAAAAAAAACATTGTCAAACTTTTGATTTTTCGCTCTACGTCCAAAAACCCTTAATTAAAAATGATAAGGTAGACACAGTAACC
>JAPYYW010000814.1:0-75396 GCA_030522545.1 Cremastinae sp. A BG-2022a
CATTAAACGAAATTGTATGAAGTATACGCTTAGAATAATTGTAAAACATCAATTCAAACATGTTGAAACGGAAAAAGCGGCCGCGTTGCTGCTCGTATCTAAAAATCAACAAATTTTTATTTTTTCAAATATTTTTAAAGAGCTATATTAAATTACGAAAAATAAATTCTTTAATAAAAAAAATACTACTCATATACCTATAATATAAAAAAATGTTAATACAAATTTTGAACCAATACAAATTACACATAAAATATATTGACCAATTCGAAATAAATTGATTGCTTGCTTTTCTTTAAATGTAAAACAAAGATACGAGGGTGTAAAAATACAATCAATTTCGCCCGAAAAAAAAATCTGAGTGAATTGTTATTTATTTTTAATCCATTTATCCGATTCTCTTTCGGTATCCTTCAGTCGTGTTGGAAGATTTCCCTCGACACATAAATAGGAGTAAAGCAGTGGAGGTGGCGCGGCGGTTGTTACACGAATAGCATAGCCCCGTTCCCAGGGGGCTTAATTATCCCATTTATATAAATGATATATACCCATCTCCATCCTCGATTTTCGCTCTCATTCCATTTCCATCCCTGTCTCTGTTCGTTGCTGACGGCCGCAAACATTATTATATTTGTCTACGGCCTGCTGTAATAATTTCTCTCCCGCTGCGCAATATCGATTGGCCCCGTCGGAGCGACAAGTTCGGCAGAGTCGGAGGGCGAGCACTTTCGGTTCGGGATTTTCGCTTGATACAGAGAAAACAATCGGGCGGTATTAGAAAAGCCCTGGCGATGGGACACCGGAATATTCTCTCGTGCGTAGACTTCCGGGCGCCCACTTATTCCTCTTTGCTCCGCCACGAGAAAGTAACGCACACGACGATCGAGAGACGACTCCTCTCTTCTGCTCTTCTGCTATTCTCGCTGGTAGCCTGCAAGGGAAAAGGAACGACTCGGAGCAAGTAGGATATAGCTGAAGGGAAGTAATAAAGGGATTTTGTTGGTTAAGCCCTTAAAGCTGTCTTTCTCATTTCTGCCTCGCTTTTCCTCCCCGCGCGTGCCCTCGACGTTTTCGTTGCTTCGCCGATTCTCTCCCTATCTCTCTTCGGCCTCGCTTCTCGAGTCTTCGTCGTTCTTTCTCATCTTGTTCATTTGCTCTAACCAGCTGACTTGGATCCTCTTCCCTTTTACGACTGCTCAATTGCTCCGCTCCCCGCCCGGCGTCGCCCTTCCCCGCCCGGACCACGACTAACAACCTATATTTTCAAATTATATCGCTCTCTCGAAATCCCAGGGATTGCCAATCCTTATACGGCACATGTGTATACTCAGAGCCGAATATAATACAAGTATAGCGCAACTCGCAAAAGAGTAACATCCGCCACGATGACTGAAACACACTCGAGCTTATTTGTGTATACGCATGGACACTCGTGTTAAAGTTGACTGAATCCAACGAGGATGAAGAGGACACAATGCCGAAATACATCCTCTTGCAGGCTGTTACCCTTTCTTCGAATGTTTTCCTTCTCTCTATCTCTCTCTCACTTTTCCTCCCCACCTCGCTCCTCGCGTCCTTTCCTCAAACGTGCGTCTTGACTTTGTGATCAACGTCCCAAAGTTTCGTCTTCCTTCCTATTTCACATGTATAGCCGAAGGATACGCTACAACGGGGTGTGTATATATATATCGGGGAATGACAAACGGAGCCCCGAGGGATAAATTTCGAGCAAGCCAAGTGGAATGGCTGGCTGAATATCTCTCTCTCTCTCTCTCTCTCTCTCTCTCTCTCTCTCTCTCTTTGCGCAGAATCTCTCTTCATGAAAGTTGAGAAAGCCGCAGTCTCCTTTCGAGTGAAAATTTTGCACTCGCGTTGGAAAATTTAATTCACAGGCATCTCGTCGGAAAGAAAGAAAAAAAAATAGCGCTTACGATGAAAAGATTTTACAGAAATGAATTTTAGGGCTTTATTTTGTAACGAATCGACTATTTTTCGTTCGATAAATAATAATGTGTGTTTGAAACGTCTTTTGTATTAGATCGGGGCTCGCGCGGAATACATTTTTCTGCGAATATATATTGCACTGAATCTCCGAAATATGCGGCGCTGAAAAGTTTTACTCGGTCGTCGATACACACTTTTTTTAAATATCCCAGCGGAGCGTGTATTTTTTGCTCGATATCGACGCCAGCGAAAACAAAGTTCGCAGGGAGTAAGCCGAGAAGGGATCGCCCGGTGTGTAATATAATAAGCGTGAGACAAAGAGATAAAGAAAATAAGGACGAGATGCGAGGAGCGAGGGAAGCAGGGAACGCGAGGCCTATACGCGAGGATGAAAAAAGCTCGACAGGAATATAATGAGATCTCGCCAGGCGTGCAATTCGCTGTCGGCACCTTCATCATCGTCATCATTATCAATGCGAGCGTGACACCCGGCTGTTGAAACATGGTCATCATCCATCACGACTAAATTAGAAGGGAGTTTAGGATCCTGCACAAAGCGAAATTATATTCGTGCGCGCGCGTAAAGAGCGAGGGAGGCGCGTAACAATTTCGCTATATCGCTATATGGGGTAAAACTCCCGGGGTGTTGAATTAAATCTTACTTCGCTCCCGGACAATGGGCGATGAGCGAAAAAAAAAATAATAATTAAACGCGCCCTGATGATGTCCCGAGCGAGAAATGCGGAGAAATTTTTCGAATTCGCGAGAGAGCCGTCTTGAACGAATTTTATTCGAATTTGGAGTAATCGCGTTTTTGGTACTTTCGCGAAAGTTTTGGGTTGGAAGAAAAGTATCTCGAATATTTCGGAGGAATCTTCCGCCTCGTCTGTCTTCAGTCATGCGGGATCGCGGGGGCTCCTTTCGAAAAACGTGAACGTTGCGCCAAGACTCAAGACTTTCGAGGCTGTTTCGTTTTATCGTTTGTTCGCCGGGGGTATGCCGTATCGTTTCGGGCGTGTGCGCGAACCGGGTGCTCCCGTCACGAGAGGAAATAGAGAGAAACGGAGAGGGCACCGATACGCCTCGATGCCAAAAACTTTGGCCCAACTATTCCCATATCCGCTCGCGATGCAGAATTTAACCGCGAAAGAGAGAACGAGAGAGAAATGTGTTTAATCATTCGAATTTCCGGTTAAACGATGGCGAGAAACGATGCAGAGTATGTGTTGCCTATTTATTTTCATCCTTTTTTTAAGCACAAATTTATGTGTATTTTTTGAAAACACACACGATATGTACACCCGAGCCCATCAGAAAAATATTTGAAATTTGCATGTCCTAAAACTATAATTTCTCTTTTATTCCTTGATTACATTTTTTTAAATAGAGAGATATCAAGTTTCTTCTTGTTTATAGAATTACTAGACATTTTTAAATTCTAAATCTGCACCATTTATTCTTATGTTCCATATTATATTCGATTTTTTATTAAATAAACTCTGAGTTGTAAAAAAGCACCCAAAAGAATAAAAGAAAAATTTGTAAATTAAATCACTATAACGATATCGTACAGTTCACTATATATCTATTGAGTAAAATTGGTATATGTATTCAGTCGAATACTATATAATGGTATTCGACTGTATATACCAATTTTATATATATATGTATATATTTATTTCAATGCATACCAATTTTTGTAAACACAAACAATAAATTGCGTGTTGGGTCATGTAGAATACATTGCAATTTCAAATGTATATAAGGTAATAAGATTTACGACTTCAATTTGCATTCAAGAGGAAGGAAGTTAAAACGAATGAACGACGTAAGTCTAAAAATGTTATCCTAGTCACTTCGCTGATATTATAACATAACATAGAAAAAGTTTATCCTGCAATATGTTGGTTGAAAAACAAAAAAAAAACGCTTGAAATGACTTTAGACAAAAGTCCGATTCCGCAAACGACTTCTTGACAAAAGCTCGGGCGCATGACTCATTCCACATGCGCGAGCATAAATAAGGTTATTTATTCGCGAATTCGTTTTTGCATGGCGCGATGGTCAGGACGGGCGCGCGCACACGTACGGGACTCATGTACGCGGGTGAAACGCGGTCGGAATGCGTGAGCATTAAAGCTCGCACTCCAGGTATTTCAACAACGTGCCTGCAGCCCCGTTCCTGGCTTTTCAACCACGAGATACATGGAGCCTAGCCCCGGACTCCCGAGGATATACGTCCACGTCACTCGTTATTACACGCTCAGAAATTTTAGGATTTTCATGTCACGACGTCCTTACACCGGATAATTGCAATATTTCTGATTCCACCGTACGCCATCCACCAATTTTCAAAGTTTTCTCATTTTTGCGATCCGCACACGCGCGCGCGCACACGTCGCGTTGACAGTCGTTAAAAACCGCTGACAGTTGTTTGTCCCTCCTCGAAAAAGCAAAAAACCAACAAGAAAATTGCAAACTTGAAATATAATTGCTGACGAGCGCTCGAAAAAAAAAAATTGTAATTTCACAATCCAAACAACACACGAGGAGTGAGAAAATTACAGGAACTCGAGTGTAAAATTTCATCATATTGCCCTCGTTGTTCATCGAAGCCTGATGTATCTTTCATTTAATTTGATGAGCGAGAGAGAGAGAGAAAATAAAAACGAAAAATATTCCGCTTGTCCATATCCCGGGCGCCCTTCGTATTTTATGCCCAAGCGTAGAATATTTTTTATATCCGGTCGAGCGGCGTTTTATTTTCGATATTCCCGTGTATGTAATGCGAGAGATCTGTATTTTGTGTGGATTGCGATCGGGATGCGGTGACGTTTTGAGGCTACAGAACGCGCGTATGACGAATACGTAGAAAGTCATTGTATTGGAGAGAGAGCGAGCTGCGTCACATCGCATATCAATCCCGAGCACGCATGCATGCACGCGCTGGCCCAGCGTTTATATGTTCGGCCACGTATTTCGCGGAATTGATGCGCTTTCGGTCGTACGAGCAATTTTGAGAGCGAGAGGGCGGTGAGGAAGGACGTAAGGGAGAGTCCGACTTTCGCTGCTCATCGCGCGATCGACCGATCGGAATATCAATCTTAAGCGAAGCGCGAGCGAAGATAATCGTTCCGAGAGAATATAATTGTAAATCATCGCTTAGCCGGGCTCTCTCTCTCTCGTGCGCCCCCGGTTTGACCGATAGGAATCATTTCAAGTCCGGGTGCTTTCGAATCCGGCCGGGAGATCAATGGAGCCCGGGAATCGCCAAGTTTTTTAATCGATACGCGGAGATCGCAATTTCTCTCGAAGGCTACCGCTCCGGTGCTTCTGCCCGATATGTTTGCAGAGGGCGAGCGCGAGAAACCCTCCTGCGTCGACGGTCAGTGCACGAGACGGCGTATCGCGTACCCTCGTGATTTTCGTGTTCGTAATTACTCGAATTCATGCGTACGAGCATTATCGAGAGCTATATAATGATATATATGTATATACATTCTCATCGCTGTACGACCCTTTTGCCGTTGCCAACTCGATTGGACCATTGATTTTAATGCTTGGCATCGACAGCGCAGAGGAACGTTATCGGAATCAAGAGAGGGAGAGAGAGAGAAAGAGAGAGAGAGCATCAGGAAAATTATAGCACCGCCTTGTGTCCTCGCGAGAGCAGAATCGCAACAATGTGCGGGCATCAATAATGACGCATCGCGTGCAAAATCAATTAAATCAATTAGCATTTCGACGTTGGGGCGGCACGAGCGAAAACCGCCGGGCGGCGCTCGATCCTGTTCTCCCTCGCGCGGCGGGATTCGGCTCATCATTCTTTCGATGCCGCTCAGCCAGCATGAGAATCCTCACGTATCGGTGCTCAATGTTCCACAACGCGGAAGCTCTCCCATTCATGCGTACATCAGGTAGCTCTCGTTTCGCATTGGCAGGATATCGCGTCGTTGCTCCGGATTAATTACCGCTATCCGGAACACACACTCCGAGCCTGATGGAACTCGTCCATTCAGCGCGTCGCATCAATCCAGCCATTCTTATTCTTTGTTACTTTCCCCCAAATTTCATCCCTCCATTCCGCTCATCCGATCGCTCTCATCGCGTATTAATACTCATCTCAACTATACGGAGACAAACGGAGCACGCGCGATCACGTAACCGAGCGCAAGTAATCCCCCCGGCGATATGAAACAAGAACTAAATCTGGCGCTGTCTTAAATTACGAAGAATCGTTATTCTCCCAGCGTCGAAACTTCATTCCGATAACGACAATTTTTCATCCAGCACTCGTCGCATATACACCACCCCGCCGCTTGTTTCTCTCCGCGCTTTTATCATCTTTTCTCGCTTTTGGCATGTTTCACCCCGCGAGATTTCTCGAATTTATCATTGCACCCTTTGACGTCCGTATATTATTCTGCTCCTGCGTATATTTCGCGCGAAAAATATGAATTTGAAACAACAGTCGCAGCTGGAGCTCGCTCGCGCCTTGGTGATCCGCGAGGAATGAAGAGAGAGAGAGAGAGAGAGAAAAACGGATCTGGCTCTGACTCTAGCGCGTTCCGTTTTCTCGGAGCTTCCGCCCCGGCACTTCATGGCTGAGCTCCGTGCTTGCCAAGCACTCCAGGATTATGTACTCGAGCAAATGCGGCCCTCCCCTCCCTCCTCTCCTCCCCCCCCTCACCCCTCACTACCCCGTGCTAACACTTTAGCACCTAGAGATCCAACTTTCCATCGCTCGCGTCGTCTTACCTCCTCGCAACTTCGCCGACGCATCTCTCGATGGAGCTCCTCTCCCGGCCGAGTGCAGAAATTTGCCAAAGAGAATCGATGAACTTCAACTTGGAAACTTTTGCGAAAGAAAAGAGCGTGTTTCGCTCAGATGTGAAATTGTTTGCTCCGGCTTGTTCCAATTTCCCGGAAACTCGAGAGGGAGAAAACTCGAAATTTTCTCAAAAATTCGATCTCGATGCTCTCTTTTTTCTTGTACGTATGAGAATACTATATATGTTTTTGAGTGCTTTTTCAGGTTCTCGAAAATAAAATAAAATTTATTTAAAGAACATTTTAAAGAAATTTTTAGATCGAACGGTTCATCTTCTAGAATAATACATCCAGAAAAGAATAATACATGCTTTTTCCATATTTTATTTTAACAATATGAAATTATAGAATATTATTTTGATGTGTTTGTATTAAAATTAATTAATTAATTAAAAGTTTGATCTCTCTCGTCCTGACCGCCAAAATAGTCGGTTCGCTTTTAGTCAAACTCATCTATACATTAAATTATAATTCCAAAATCAGTTCGGTTACTATTTTTCTCTTTCTCTCTCCAGGACTGAATAGCAAATTTTGCAAATAAAAAAAAATATTCGAGATAAATTACGAAAAAAAAGAAAAACTGAAAGAAAATTCAAATTTATAATATTATTATAATTAATACGAGTGACTTGAATTCTGTATAAGAAAATGAAATTGCGAAGAATTGTAACGTGGCAATTAATAAATAAAAATTGTATAATAAATTTCAACATTTTCTCAATATAGAGAAAAAAATATGCTTTATCGCGTTTCTAAAAAAAAAACAAAACAAAACAAAATAACAAAATATTATTTCGATATCTTGTATTAAAATTGGATATATATGAATCATATTGATGAAATTTTCAGGTCCAATGGTCCATCAATTTTATTTCCTTGGACGGGTGAAATGAGCATTTGACCCATATATATGTATATTTATTTCGTCAATGTGCCAAACGGAACGGTTCTTCCATGAAAATAATATTTTTGCTGGGGGAATTCGGTATGGTACGTGTGGAGTTTCGGGGGCGTGTGTCTATCAGTCGGTAATGAACGGAAACTCGATTCAAGTTTTCGCGTGAGAATGTTCGGGAAACGGCGAGAGCAGTTTCAGTTCGGAAAGAGTCTTTGTACTCTCGCCCTGTTGTAGCCGAATGCGTATATTCCGAGGCAAAACGTTGGGAGACTGGATGAACACGTAGCGCACGTTTCGCGGCTACCGAATGACCGAGCGTTATACACCTGGCGAGAGAAAACGCGGCGCGGAGAGGCCGAAGGTGAGAGAAACGAGATGGGATGCGGGAGAAAGGAAGCGAGAGGCTGCGTCAGCCGAAGTTAACGTCGTTACCCTCTCGGCTATCGCCGTAATCATATTTCGTCGTACAAGAGACCACCCTCCCGGAACACCCAATGAGATTATGTTGTAGAAGCGCCCGGTAAAGAACGAAAAAAGCTCGTGGGATAGACCGAGGCGAGAGGAGACTCGATGAATACTCTCGATGTGTGCGACTTTCCGACAATGTATAGATCCCGGATAAAAGCGGTTACGAACAGAGTGAGGAGAAAAATTCGCCCGCTGACACAACGATCACTCGCGGCATTATACCACCGCGAAAGCTTTCATCCAACCTCTCTCTCTCTCTCTCACTCATTTACATCCACCCTGGAGGGGACGCCATTACGTATTCAGGCCTCATGTGCGTTAACCTGTGGGCCCTTCACCCTTGATCCAATCTCCCGAAACGACCGCGCGCCAAGACTCCTTTCTAAAACCAAGGAGAAGCGAATTTTCGCCAAGGCAGTTTTTTAGCCTTCCCAAATATTCAACAGTATCAAATTTAGGACTCGAGTTTTGGATATTAATACTCAAATATTTTTTAACCGCGGATGAATATTAGTGATATTGAATTCTTCTATATTCGTCTAATTTCAAAATGTTTTACACTCTGTGAAAAATATTTAATAGTATATCGACATATACGGATGGGTTCTAAACAAAACGATAATGAATCTGGAGCATATATTCACTTAAAGAATGTGAATCGAATTGTTTTACAGATAATAAAATAGATTTTAATTATTTTATAAGATAAATAAATTGCAATCAATATTTTATTGACGAAGCAATTCTTTTTCTGTTTCAGGTACGTTTTTGTGATTACTTTGGGGACTGTGTATAACCAAAAGTGAAGGTAACAAATATGCACACAGGCAAAAAATTACTTGCTGATCAAATTAGCCGTTGAAAGGTAATAATGATATACATTTTCTTGCGATAATATACTCTGCATATTGGTTCAAATAAATTAGTTTTTGCTAAATGATTGAATCTGCACCAAGAAAAAACTTTGAAATAATGAAAGTCACAGAGATTGAAACGAGACGTAATTGAAGACATTGCCAAAAAAAAATTAAACTATATTTTTAATCTGCACGAATATCAGCTACACAGCAAAAATTTTAATTTTAATTTAATTTAATTTGTAACTAATTGACACAGCAGAGTTTTATTTGTTATTTATTACAATATTTTGAAATGATATAAATGTAAAACTATAAATTACATCTACGGAATATTTAGCTAAAAGATTTCGGAATCGATCCGCTTCGAAGGACGTTCGGAAGAAGATAGAGGATTTCACACCTGCGCGTACATCCGCGATTTTCGGTTTTGATTACGATTGGTCAGTTTCTCGTGTATTAACCTGAGTAAAAAATTTCAACCAAAGCTTTTTTTCGCGACATTAATATTAGATGAAAATTATCTTACAAGAGGTGAATGAAGGAATGATTATAAAAAATATGAAGTTCTAGTAGACTATTTTTTTAAGGATTTATGATATGCATGTCTAAGTTCAATTCGATTCACAGTTGCGAAACTTTTTTTCTTAAAATACGCAATTATTTAAAAAGCTTCTACATATGTGAAATAGCAATTGCAAGTGCCATTTTATTATTGAATTAAAATATGTCATTGGCACTCAGGAAAATTTATTCTCATCGATTCAATAATATTTTTTTCTCGATCTAAAAGATGAGTATAGTGTCAATGCAACAGCTGAGCACGTGAAAGCAAATTTCTTGATCCGATCAGCCAGCAAATCACATTGGAATGTGGTCTGGTATGAAGGAAAGCCTCGCGGGTTTCACGCCATTGCAGCAGATAAGTGCGTAACGTTTTCGCGACTAGAGAAAGCCTTAATCCATTAGCGAACTCGTGTACGGAGAAAAGCGCCACGAGGAGCGAGGGAAAAATACACAGGAGCTTTTTCCAAACTCGGAAGCTCATTCTTTCCGGAATACTCTCGGAGGTCTCACTGGCAGCGATCTATATTTACACATTTTCCTCGTAAAAAGCGAGAGACTCCGCCGGAAAATCCATACCTTCGTCCCCTGTAAAAATACTTACCTTACACACACGAAGAGAGAGAGAGAGAGAGATGCGAGCGCGCGTTCTCTGTTTATGTGCGGGGGAAGAATGTTCACCGAGGAAAAAGCTGTCCCTGTTACAGACCTCGAGGAAACACAAGAAATAGAAGGAAAATGAAGGGAATAGGGAAAACTGTGAGATTGTTCCGGAGAGAACGTGAGGAATGCGCACACACGTATCTGATGAAAAACGATAAATTTTCTCTCCCTCTCCCCCTCCCTTCTCCTATTTTCAAGCAGTCTCGTGAATTCATAGTTTTTCTCTCGTACGTTGCAATCCTGATTTAAAGTACCGAGGACGATTGTTTTTATCGGTCACTTTATTGCCGGTGCCACATTAGAACAATCGATGCGAACAAAAAATTGATGAAAAGTCCCTGGAATGATGTCTCGAAAAAATTGGACAAAAAATCGCTTTTTACGGGAACGATTACTCTTGGTCGGGGAATGAATTTCGTTTTTTTTTCTCTCTCTCTCTCTCTCTTTTCGTGCGGGATCGCCAGTGCGTGCGATGTTTTTCTCTAGGAAATGGCTGCCTCCGCGAAGAAGAACGATATCTCTATATTTCTCGTTACATATATTCCACGTATTATTTCTCGGATATTCGAGGAGGGAAAAGGGACCGAGGCGAATTTTCATAACCCTCTGGAATCCCTACGAAACGAAAATAGCTCGGGAAAAAAGCTCACCCTCGCCATTTCGTCGAGCATGAGATACGTGAGCGCATTTTCGTTCACTTTGCTTATTGAGAATTGTGGTAATGATCGCTTTGTACTCCGGCAAATGGAAGCTTCTCGACGCACGGGCTTGGATATTCCGAAAGAAAAATATGAGAGCTTCGTGTAAACAAAAAATTGAAATTATGCGATTAATAAATTGCATATTACGCTTTTTTTCCCTCTCTTTCAAAGAATTTTTTACAAACTCGCGCGAATATACTTTCGTTTAATGTTTATCCTCCCTCGTTAATTCATTCCGAGAAGATAAATTTTCATTTTATTCCCGTTCGCTGAAAATTATTTTTAAAAATTCACGAGTCCTCGTGTACACACGCACTGAAACTCGATTATTGTATTTTCCTCTAACGTCAAGTTTTTTTAGATCGACAGAAGGAAATTGAATGATTTCGGTCGTAATTTACCTCCCTCAGAATTTCTAAAGCTCCGCTGGGCGTTCGCTGCGAATAATCGGCGCTGTTTAAAATTCATTGGTCCACTGATGAAAAGCATTGCATCTACGACGAATTGGTAATGAGAGAGAATCTACGAGAATCTCCGTGCACATAATGCCGAGCTCTCCGGGGCGAAAGATAAAGAACGAGGGAGGAGGAAGCTCCGGGAAGAGGTTTCCTCACCGATGTAGGAAAAATACATCGCGTCCAAGTGAAAACATTGGCTTTGCATACTATTAATAAAGTCTCGAGGATATTATCAGGAGACTCTATCGATCGAAGCCAAAGTATATTATTGCTGGATTTTATTTCCCGAGAGAGCAACACCGAAGCTTTTAAAAAATAAAATATATCCTTTTATTTATTTTAAAAATTTCGCGAATCTCAGATTTCCATTCCAAATTGACTAGATCGTTGAGAGAAAAAAATTGAACGATTCGTACCAAAAAAAAAGAATGAACTTGGAAAATTCGTTTTCTCAAGAACCACAAATTTTGTCTGTCTGATAACAAAGTAAGCCTGCTTTTATTTCGTAATTGAAAAGGCAGAGTCGATTCCATGGTCCCAAAATAGACGCAGGCTCGTCGTTTGACGCCCGAAAATAACCACTGTAAAAAAAAAAACAAATGAAGCAGTTTCGTCGTGTATAAAAATATACGAGAAAAACCTCCCGAGCATGGCGATTTTTATATATTCACTTCAAAGTTATAGTTATTACTTCTTGGCATAAATATGCATGCAGAAAAAAAATGTATGCGGTATGAGGAATAAATTTGAGGTTGAAGATCCGGGTACTCAGTCTCAAAATGGTAAAAGATAATATTCTCGTATTCAAAAATATTCTAGAATAATTTTCAATTCGGTTGCTGAAAAATGACACATTTGGAAAAGTTTGGCATTTTTTTCCAGCGTGTATTGTACTATTTCTCGCGCAATGACTCCATTTGTCGGGAGCTTCGTATTTTTCGTTCTCCCCCGCGTGTCTTTCATCCCCCTAAACTCTATTCCGCTCTCGAATCGTCGCGCGCGCGGATTCCGAAACGTTGCGTACTTACGCTTTATATTGAAAATCCCTTACGTGCCCGATAGATTTGGCTTCCACTCGGAAAATCAGGTCCTTCCGATCACCGAAATCTATTACGTTTTATTGCTCTTCTTCTGATACATAAATTTTTATTCAATTTGATTTTCCACCGTCGATATGGTAAATGGACGGAGAATAAGTTTAAACGAGAGCGTGAGCGTGAAGGGAACGAAAAAGTCGAAGTGGCAGCGAGCGCGATGCGTACGGTGAAAAATGCAAAGACTTACATTTCGATCGAACGTTATTACCCTCTTAACTCGCTCATATTTACACTCCCCGAGCCGTTGCAAATTTTTCCCTCTCCCCGACGACTTTTTTGCTTACGCGACGCGATCAAAATTTTTCAATTCGCCCCCGAATCCTTCCGATTCTCGCATTAATGACGAAAATTGCTGAGCCCGCGCGCGCGGCGATTTTTCCGAAATAAATTTTTCTCATCGCCACGGCAAGCGCAAAACAGACGGGAATCGTCTTCCGGGCAACGAGAGATTTTTTACGCGTACGAGATAACATCGTAAAAGAAAAATAACAGCATAAAAGTACTCTACAGTTTTTTTTTCCTCGTTCCTTCTTATCGGCGAGCACGTAAGGGAGATAAGGGCGGAAAAATCTCGCTTAAGGAGCAAAGAGAAAATGAGATTGTAAAAATGGATAAAACCGTGGGGTAGCGATTACAGAATAATACGCGCGTAAATATTGACGATACATTCATATATTTTGTGTATAAAAATATTGGACGGTCGAGACTTTAAAACCTTCTTTATTTTATTTTTTTTTTACTCTCTCGTATCGAAACGCATGCATAAGGGATCTCGTACGTAGAGAACGCGCGGTTTCACGGCTCGGAACGATCGAGCCTTCCTTCCGTGACTCCGTGTGTATCGTCGAGAGCGCGTACCGCGAGCTTAACGTCCATAGGAGATCGCCGGGGTTGCCATGCCCGGGCTGTTAAAGGGAAAAAGAGAATCAGCCCTCCGTCGGGTGAAAGAGAGGAAGCTTCTCGTTCTACGACTTTACTGCCACTTCCCCGAGTACCGGGATCACTATACAAGTTTGTTTGCCGACGGCACTTTTACAGAAGTTAACGCGCCCGCATTCTCCTTCCTTCCGTACACTTCGAACGGCTCCTCCTTATTTCGCCAAAAGTATATACGAGACGTTCGAACGAAATTATCCAATCAGACTTTTCTCCAGAATTTTTTTTTCCCCCTTCTTTTAAATGAAAAAATAAATTTAAGGTTGTTTCTATATACTACAATCTCTCTTTCAAAAATTATTTTTAAAAACGAGGCACTGTTTATTTTTTAAATATAAAATACGAAATTATATAATAAAATAAATGATATAAAATAATCACAAAATCCAGATAGTGCATTTATTTAAGGTAGTTCTATCAGTACAGTCAAATCAAAAAATTTTATCTAAGATTATCTCTGTATACCATATGGTTTTTGAGAAAAAGTTTATTAAAAAAAGTTGTTGCAAATTTTTTCAAGAATAACATACTCAAAATTGAAGATCATCCAAGGTGATCTATACTTGTTACCTATGTATGAAAATTTAAAAAATCATAATCTTAGGATTTTTTTTAACTGAAGGAAGCTTCTGTGAAATACAATAAAGAGATGTGAAAAATTTCAACAAGTTCCACTACCCAGAAGTCAAAATATTTAGAGTTGAAAATCGCAATATTTAATTCGTGCTCTTATATGGAAAGACTGCAGAAGATAGTGATTTTTGCCAATAAATATCTCGAGTTCTACGTAGTGAAACCTCTTGAAATTTACTATACAATCGCACATTGTATCAAAGAAGGTTTCTACAAATTTTTAACAAAATCCTAAGAAAATGATTTTATGATAGAACTACTTTAAAAAATGTTAAATACGTATTTCAAAATATATTACATTTTTATTATAACGATTGTCAAGGTAACTCGATAATAGTCTAGCATTTTCAAAATATTTTTTATAAACATGTTCTTCAAATAATTAAAAAATATTATTTTATATAATTCTGTAAAGCAAATTTATAACTTTATATTGAATATGGACAACTTTTACATGAAATATGCTTTGCACCGTTCACTAAATCATTTTTCAACACAGCAGAGAAGTTTGGAAAAAAAGATTGATGTATAACAACGTACCTATATAAAAATTTGATTAATTTCTCATGATTTTAGAAGTAGGGCCTTTATACTCTTCATAGGAACATTATTGTACTCTTTTTCGCCAGTCATCGGTCAGCTCAAAAAATTCAATTCTACTATAGCGAGAGAAGGGCGATCGAAGAGGTCACGCTACATAGCGGAAAATCCCATTTTTATCCTCCCTATTGACACGAAGCCTGGAAACAACGAAATTCTGACCAGTCACCGAGGAGGCAATTCTCTCATCGACTCTCCCGAGCATGCAACAAACGCGAAAAGTTCTATAAAAAAAAATCTAGAAACTAGAAGGAAAAAACGCCACAATATCGCCTTTTGGAAGGTTGCCCGCGTGCGAGCGATTACTGCCGAGGGCATTCAAGATACGCTCCGGGGAGAAAATCACAAAATAAATAAATGCGAAATACCGAATAGCGAAGGAAAATATAGTTTGAGGACAAATGGGGGAGAGAAATTAAAAAAGAAAAAGAGAGGGATGAGGGAAAAGTTCGGAAGAAGAGAATACAAAAAAAAAGAGCGAGTTTTTCAGTAGGGTGAAAGTTTGTTTCGAGAGCGAGGCTCCTAACGTGACATTCCCTCCACCGATTTCCGAGCGCAATGGTCTTGCATTCAGGCGATACACACAGGAGTGTTTATCAGTCGGTGCTGGGGAGTCCTTGGGTATGCGGCACACGAATGGCGCCCTTGCTCCTTTCCCTCCCTCTCCTTATTTAGCCAGTCTCGGGCAGAGCCCTCGTCCCAACTCCCCGTTCGATGGTTACGGATACAACGAAGGAAAGCTCCGAGTTGAGAATCAGTCGCGGGATTCTCATCCCTTCGCTCCTTCCCTTCTCGTTTCCCCGAACGCGCGGAATCGTCGACGCTGGCACGTGACTCCCCGGTACGATTTCGCCTCTGGCCCAAATCCTCTTTCTCTCTCTCTCTCTTCGAGAGACTATATTTTACGGCTTTGGAGAACGGAGGGCGCATCTTCGATGCTCCGATCCGGGAGTCCGGGCTCTCCCGTAACTCGAATTCTCGAGCGAACGAACGACGCCCTTCGCCATTCGAAAATCTCACGGGTTGCGACCTTTTTTCGGTAAAGCCGGCCTTTCGCGTTACGCTCGATGGTGGGCTCGTGTGCGCGCCTGCACGGACTAATGGCTCCGCATCTCTGTGGAGCGCATTATCTAGAAAATGCACGAACGAAGCCAAGCGGCCGGGGAACTTTGCTGCCCTTCCATCCTCGCCGTTCTCCCCCATCGCCGCCGCGTTTTAGCACGTGACACACATATTGTCTACCTTTCCAAGTTCCGAGCCAAAAAACACCGAGCCGTTATCCCGCAGCGAAGAATTCGAAGGGAACGGGATTCGCTTTTTTGCTTCCATTTAGTCGAATATATATCGCCCGCTAAACGTCAATAAAGTATATCTCTCGATACTCCTTTTTTCGAGCAAATCTTGCAGAATTTTTTCTTTTTTTTTTACTTCGGAAGACGCCAACTTTTTTTCTCAGAGCTTGCAACTCCGTGCTCGTTGACTCTCGGAATTCTTGGCAATTCTAGATACGACTTCTTGAGTACTGAAAAAAAATTACAAAAAATGTATAGTTGGCGCAGCTTTTTGGATCACATTTGTTAGCACAATTTTTTTTTGCATTTATTTATAACCATGTATAATTTTCAAGAACGTTGTTCCTTTTTATTTCTGAAGACTCTTAACATCATTTTATAAGAACACTCGAAATATATTTTTGAAAAAATAATTTCGAAAAAAGTTGAAGAAGTTGGAGAAAAAAAAATTGGAGCGAGTACATTTTTTGAGAGACTGTACTGTGCGAAAAAGCTGGATTTCTCCCCTGTTCCACTTTATCCTCTCTCGGTCCAGGGGTCTTTGGCCAAGTGGTGTCAAATCGGCAATACGAATCTGGCAAAGGGCGAGAGCGACTGCGAAGGGCACTCGAGAGGGCGAGGGGAAAAAGCGAGAGGTGTGAAAAATACATATACAGATTTAAAATAAAATGTACATGCAGCAAAAGCAGGGGGTTGGAGGTTGGAGTATTAGATGGCCCGAAGCCAGCTTTTCCTTACCAGAACTCCCTTTATTCTCTCCCTGGCCTCGTCCTCGATCTGTACACGGCGGTGACCATCCCACGAATTCTTCCCTCGTTTCTTGAATCCTGAACGCGCCTGGATATCCAGCGCACGCTCGTTCCATCCGTTACGGCCGCTCTTCAACCCTTTCCTCCTTCCTTTCTCTCTCTCTACCTTCGGTAGATTCCACCCTGTACGGAATATTATCCGACGAACATCGTGCCCCGGTTCACGCTCAGCGTATTTAACGTCTCGCTCGACGTTTCTGTGAAACGAGAGAGAGAAAGCGAGAATTTTGTTCTCCACGCTTCCTCTCTATTTTTTTAACGCACCCGAGAGCTTTTCCCGTAATTTTGTACTTTATTGCACCAGGTACTAGACGCAGGTGAAAGCGAATTCTTTTTTTTTCTGGTCTTGGCGGAGGGCGGGCAAGGAAATAGGAACGGAAAGGGGTCGAGAGGACGAAAATTGCTCTCAACGTTTCAGAGCTAAATTTGACTCAAAACTCACCGTTTTCACCCTTTATTTTTCAAGTTCTCCTTCGGCTATTAAAAGTTTTTATCATAATTCATAAAAATGGTCTCTTCATTATTCCGGATCGTCCGATGGTCTCGTTCTCGCCTCTGTCCACATTTTAAAAAACGCTTGCCCCCGCGAAGTACGCGTCTCGGCGAACGAGTCGAGTTTCTTTACATCTCATTTTGAAGTGAGTTATACCCCGCCGCTAATTCAGTCAAAAACTTGGCGAGCGAGCTCTTCGTCTTCCCCTTTTTTCCAAACTTTTATGCATTTTTCAGCGAAAGAAGATATTCGAACGAAACTTTTTTTCGAGCGCATTTTGTTTCTCTTCCCAACTCTGTTTGTTCGCATTCATCGATAAAAAAAAAATTATTTCGCTCGATAGAAATTTGAAGCCTCAGGAAATTTTAGTAGAACAAATATTCTATTGTTTCCTGTCGAGCAATTTATTAAAATAAAATCCTATCCAACAATGATGTCCGATACGAGCGCATTCTCTCCACTTTCGCGGAAATCCCGTTCTCGGATGCCGAACAAGCAAAATTGAAAAGCCCAGCTTAATTTGAGAGATAATATTCAATTAACGAAAAATACATAAATTAGGTCTCGTTCATTCACGACCACAAGCATGTCGATATACGAATGAGGAATAAAAATAATAATAAATTCATTGCATTTTTGTTTCATATACAGATGATTTTGTAATTTAAAAGGCATTGATGTAACAAAATTATATTGACTACAGAGCTCGATAATTAAATGAATTTTTGAATTTTACATTTAATGTAGATATAGTATACTTTATCTCAAAATCCGCTTACGTTTCACTAAAAGCATCAGAGTACGAGAATATTACAAAAGCCATTAATTTCCTTCAGTTTCTCGTAAAATTTTTATTTTATCAATAAAATCATAAAAATTATATTCATATAAAAAAGTTGAAATCTTCTTTTTGAACATTTATCCAATACAATTACACTGGCATAGTTATTAAAATTTCGAAAAAAAAAATTATTCAAGTCAACCATCGCAAAAACTGAACGAACATTCTTCGATGTTGTGTAAAAATTTGCAACGTTTTATTCAGAGACATCAGTACGTAAAATAAGTGGAGAAATTTAATATTTAAAATTTTAATCAAAAATTATATTGAAAAAAGCATAATGCAAAATTTCCATGAAATCTCGTAAATAAAAAAATGTTGGCATAAATATTACCTTAAGGTAGCTCTTGTGAAAAATGAATTTGGATAAATTTCCTTGAAAATTTGCACAAAAATCTTCTTGGATGTGATCTGAATATGTGGTCCAAATTTTAAAAGGTTTTACCACGTAGAAGTCTAGATATTTATTGTTAAAAATCATGATTTTTCGTGCTCTTCCATAAGAGCACGTGTTTGATGTTAGGATGTTAAATAATTTTCAATATTTTGACTTCTAGATGGTGAAGCTTCTTAAAATTTTGCACAGATTTTTATATAACATCGAAGAAACTTTGTTTATTTTTTTAAAACAATCTGACATAAAATTGTTTCAAAATTTTTTAAATCATGTACCCGACCTTGGATGACCTTAAATTTAGAGTATGTTGTTCTTTAGTCAATTTGCAACAACTTTTCTTAATTAACTAATTCTCGCAAATTACTTTGAACGTCAGAAAAACCGAGATGAATATTTTTAATTTGATTGTACCAAGAGAACTTACCTTAATCCCGCGTATGTAGGCCATAATATAAAAATTCGATAAAAATTGCAAAATTATCGGATGCAATATTTATCGGTTCAGATAAACGTGACCGGTCGATGCGGAGCAATCAAAAAAGTCTCGAAGTCTCCGCGCGAGAATCGCACACGGAATTCTCCTCTCGACTTCATTCCGGCCCTCTTTTTCTGCGTCTCTTTTCTTTCATCGATATATAGCTTTTTCAACTCTTCAAATATCCAGCGTCTCTCTCGGTGGCGTATTCTTCCCGTTTTATCTGACGGAGAGCATCGCCGGCTTTCTTTACCCGGGGCGCGCATCGCCGTCGACAATTCAATAAGCTCGACGGAGTGTGGATTTTTCTGATTAGCCGGAAAAGTTGGACGGGTCGGTGGCGCGTGACCGTCCTTCCGAATAGGCCCTTCCGTGCACATCCGCGAAGATGCCGTCGTCCCGAGCTTCCTCCTTCCTTGTCCGCGCGGGCGGAAAAAGCGCGCCCGCGCTTATTCGTCTTGTTTTGAAACTTGAAATGCCTGGGCTACGACCGAGGGATGAAGCGGCGAGGGGGGAGGAAAGATTGCGAGACCGCGCGCAAAGTTGGATTGGCTCCGGGCCCGCCCGCACGTTTTCCCTCTCTGGAAAAACCCCGCCGTACGGAGACAAAGACGAGAACAAGGTCCGAGCCGCATCGCATAGACGCAGAGAACCCCCGGGATAAAAAAGGGCGGGAGAAAAATGGTCGCGGGCGAGAGGGAGAACGAGCCGCAAAAGATGTACTCGAGACTCTCTCGCACACGCCGATCCCCGAGAGTTTCAATCGACGTCAAAGCGTTTCTTCGTGAGCTGCTTACGATCAAACTATCTCGGAGTCGCTCAACCCCGCTTCTTCGTGTCGACGCAAGATCGCCGACGAGCAAACACGAGCGCGACAATGTGAGAAAACGATATAGTGCTGCCGAAGGAGAGCCAAGAAAAATATAGATATAAAAAAAAGGTATTAAAGGAAATTAAGGACATGTCCCCATAGTTGGACTATTTTTGTTATATTATTTTAACATTTGAATTATTTATTGCTCAATAAAATCGTATGGATTATTTTTCATATACAAAGGGGTTTATTTTTCACAGCTTTAATTTATTGGAACAAACTTGCTGAACCCTATATAGAGATAGAGTCAATTTTCTGTCCAACTATTTTGGGACATCCTACATATTCAAACGTTCAAGTATTTATTTACTAGAAATATTATCTAAAATTAATACATATTTTGGATCACTAAAATTTTAGACAATAGTTTGGAGGTGAATTTGTAGCAAATTTTTTTGTTTGTATCTTTTTTAATTAAAGATAAAGTAAGAATATCCTTAACTATGTCCAACTATTGGGACTTTTACCTTATGCCACGCGGAAAATATTTGGAATTCGGTAAATATGAGAACGAATTTCGTAGGGTTGTTGAAAAAGTGACGAGTAAAAGGTTGAGAAGCGGGAGGATGCGACAAAACGTATGAAAAAATTTGGTAGAATATAAGGGATGAAAAAAAGTAGCAAATGCCGGAGCTCTCCTTTAGCGAGAAAGAGAAACGAGACGAGTGGAATTTGTCGCGTTTAAATTCACAGTTACTGAGAGACACGTACATCCTTTACGCTCCTGGGGACTCATCGCACAATAATACATCCTCGAATCATAAGAAGAAGATAAAGAAGATGAAGAAAAAGAAGCGAAGAGACGATGAAGCTGCATCGTGGAAAGACTGGGGGGGAATAGCTGACGTTTCGCTTACGTGAGAAAACTGGCAAGCGACCGGGAAGAAAAAGTTCATATATACAGGTTCATTCTAAATACATACATAGAGGTTGTCATAGAAATAGATTTATCAAGTGAGCATCGAGAGCCCATTGAAAACTGGCGAAAATTGGTTGCCCGATCCCGGAGCCAGATCGGACGCGATACAAGAGAACAGGGTGGATGAATCGCGATGAGGATAGGCCGGAATCCCCATTTCTATAGTCGGAAAAAAATATTCGACTCTCGAGAGCCAAATAATCTGTACAGTCGCGAAGAGAGCCTCCGAGGAATCAACCGACAGCCAACCTCGAGAGTAGCACATGCTACGTACACAAAAGATCCGCATCACGCATCTCGAGGATTTTATCGCGTTTCCACCCTCCACTCGCGAATCAAATTGTTCCTCCTCGCGGAAGATAGAAATAAGCTGAGCCAGGATCGCTCGAGGACGACGCCAAGCGGATCGAATGAGAAAAAAAGAAGTTTTCGACTTTAAGACGTCACTCTCTATCGAGAATTTCTTGAACGCAGCAAAAATTCGTTAATTTATTCCGAATGCAAGACACAGCATTTTTTAAATAAAGAAAAATGAATTTTTTATATTTATATGTAGTTTAATCATTAAATTCAACTTCGATCAATGAAATTTTTATTATGGATGAAGACGAAAAACCTGAGTAACCTAGTTTCAAAGTTATTTTATCAAAATTGACAGCTCATCCATTTATTAATAATAAATTCTTAAATCCAAATTTACTTAAGTCCAAAAGTTCAGTCATTATTATTTTAAATCGCATTTATCCAATCTATATGTATACGCAACTTACATTATTCAAAAACGGAAGTCTGATAAGCTTAAAAATACAACACGGAGTGAAAATTTTTAAAATAATGCTTCACCGTTCTCAACTCTCGAGTCGCCCATAACTTTCCAATTTTCTGGCCTTAATATTTTATAAATTCTCAAAGTCAAATTTATGCACAGAAATCGACTGATGTTCGGAAGTTCAGTCATTATTATTTTATATTGCATTCATCCAACTTATCGACATTTTTAAAATCAAACTTTTATTTTTCGTATATTTAACCTACGTATATTTTTAATTTAATAATTTATTCAATTCTAAAAGAATGAACTACCTTAAAAATAAAGTCTTCCTATACACAATTAAATTATTCTCACTATAATAACATTGACGATAAATTTTATAGTTTCTTTCGATAAATCAGGTATGACTTGACTTAGTGGCATCCTATGTATTATTTTATTCGTAGATTCTCGTTTTATGATTATAGAACTGCCTTAAACGATCGCATATTCAGTGCTAATTGTCAGTTCCGCTTTAACGACGGGTCGATATTGAATTGATCACTCCTATATTCGAGTATGTATTGTATATATTTCCACGTTTACATATATGTGTTAGCTTGTTTAGATAAATAGATACGTGTACGTTCCGATTGTGTTCTCACGCGACACTGTCTCACTCGCATATACGGAAATTGGGTGCTCCTCGTTTCAGGCATTTACCGAGGCAATATAGCCGTCCACGTGTTCGCATCGGGCTCGATCCTCTTTCTCCGCTTCTTCTCCCCTATCTCTCAGCCCGGCCAAGTCCCGCGATATTGCGGATATTAAAACGAGGACAGCCGGTAAAACAATTTCGTCGAACAATTTTCGAATGAAATCACCATTCGATCTGCTATGGCGCTCGGAAATACGGACGGTTCTATTCGAGAATTCCATAACAAACAATTTTCCTTACGTTCCACGTACGAATTTTTATCACTACGTAATCACATATTCTCTATTGAATTCTCAGCCTTTTCTTTCATTTTTTTTTTCATAAACAATAATAATTAATTTACGTATATTTATAAATACAAAATTCAATTTTCAATTATATTTTTTAATCTAATAATCTATACTAATCATTTTTTATAGCTATATAGTTTTTTCTTATTTTTTTAATTTATCTTTTTAATATTTAGAAAAAAAATATTTGCAATCTTTACAATATCAATATTTATCAGATTTAACAGGATACATTTACAACGATTGATTGGATGGAGCATTTATTGGTAGATTAAATTTTTATTGAATTTATACATTAGAATACGAAAAAAATATTTGCTCTTGTGAACATTTTTTCATCAAAATCGACAATTTATCGAGCAAGCTGATATAGGGTCGTAGGGAACTATTCGCGGAATTCGAGAACTTGATTAGCGCGATCTCGGTGCATAATTGGATGTGTGAGGAGCATCGGAAATTCCGTAAGGACGGGGAGAGAGAGAGAGAGAGAGAGAGCAAGAGGTCAGTGGCGCGCGGAGGAATAAAGGGTCCTTGCAAGATGTGCCAATATCGCGTTAGATCCGTCGACGTCGATTCCATGGTAATTCACGTAAAATCCTTCCGATTGGCCCAAACAAGCAGGCAGTCGACGCTCCCGGTTCCAAATGACATTCCACACATGTCGCTCGCTAACAGCAGCCGTACAATTCCCCGTCTCATCCGAAGGATTTTCCCTTTTGCTCCCCGCGTGACAGAGGCTTCGATCCTTCTGGGAATAAGATACATTCGAGCTCTTCTTCCTTCCCTCCCTCCCCACTATCTATTCTCTATCTCTATCTCCATTCGCGTCTTTATCTCTCTCGCCGGCCTTATTCCTCATTACCCCTGGGGAATCGAGTCCTGCACGTACCTTCAAGTACCTGCCGAGAGGCTTAATGACGAACTCGATCCTTTCGCGACTAGCATACCAAAAGCCTGTTATTAGCAAGTCGACGCGGCTCTGCGAGCAGTCTCGCTTCTCCTTCTCTTACCTCCAAGAAGCGTTCTACTCGCTCGTCACTCGCTCGTATATTTCGCTATCCTTCTTTCTCCCATCCCTCTCTCTATAATCACTACACACATCTTCGTGGCCTCAAATTAATTGTCTTATTTAAAGCCCTCCGAGCCTGGATCATTTGAGCGCTTCGCGTCTAACGAAGGGATTACGCTGACGTTTGTATTGAATATTATCAGCCTTCGGTGTTGATTAATCAAGGAGAGCTATTAAAATTGTCGTGCGCACCATTCTCGATCGAGACATCGTTTCGGGCGTAAATATTAATTGGTGTATTCAATTTTTTTTAATGACATTTTTAGGCATTTATTTCAATTTTTTTTGTGAAAATTCTTAGAAATAAATTTGACAAACAATTTTTTTAATGTCTGTTAATTGAGAAAGTTTTTGACGTACACAGTTTGTTTCAAAAGTTAGTTGGATTGAATAATGTTTCTATCCATTTTATTATATGAATTTTAATTAAGTTCCGAAAGCTTATTTTGTATTATTCTTTTATTTTATACTATTTTGGAATTTAAAAAAAAAACCAAATCCTATAAAAATGATATTCTAATTTTTTTGGGAAATATCATATAATGCGTTTTCTTTATATAGCGTCAAAAATCTGATGTATTAAATTTAAAACATTATGTACAAAATTCATCAAATTGTCACCACTTGTTTTCACATAAATATATTCATTATTTTCGAGTTTTTGATTTTTCGAAAAAATATTTTGCCCTTTATTTTATTTTTCTGTAGGATATAAGGCGCTATTTTGATATTTTGACATTTCGTTACGAAACATTTGACCTTCGATTATATAACATAATGAATATCAATTCGTTGTATCTTAATTAATAAATTATCCCACAATTTGGGGGCTTGTCCAAATTAGTTAAAAAAATGTTCATTCGCGAGTGAAGTAATTATAATGTCAATCAAGCGAAAACGAGAACAACGTCATCAAGGATAAGTGCGGTTCGTAAAATTATCCCACAGTATGCTCATTTCTAAAAACATTTGTTTAACCTTGCAAAATTAACCACAATATACAGTGTACCAGTATATAAACAAGGGTTCATCAGATTTTTATTTTTTCCACTCGATCTGTCACTGACATTTATTAAATGATCTCGTGCGTAAATAAACGCGTATTCATTTTTATACACTGAATTTGACAGTTGCTGGTAAATTAAAAAACCACACTGTGTTTGAAAACCAAAAAATATATATAAATCTATACTCTTAATTTTATTTGATTATGTGCTAATTTTAACGAAGAATTTTTTGGACCCTGCGAGATTGGCTATAGTGGAGCTTGTTAGAGTTTATAATGCAGGGTGGCTGCATAGACAGAAAGCTCGTCTCGTTCTTTTTCTCCCTCTCGGCCCGTCGCTGTCGTTTCCCAAAATGACACGAGAGCTATTGGCTGCTCTGTACAATCGTCACGTACAGCCGGCGACAATTTATGACGATTGGAATAGCGGCCAGTTCAGCCGTTATACGTTGCGCGCAACGACGTCGGACTACCAAGGCAGAGCTTTCCCGCTTACAGGGCCTAGCGGGGTAGAGCGAGAGAGGCAAAGTAAGGGGATAAAAGAAAAGGGGTAAGAAAGAGAGGAAAAAGAACAGTGGGAACTTAGATCCAAACTGGTTCAATTAGCGGAGAACTGTGAAAAAGGATTCGTTCCTTTTGTAACGACAAGAGCGAGGTGAGACGGTAATGACGTTCCCTCCGGACTTCCAGGAATTATCGATGAATTTCTCGAGAACTATATCTCCGATGAGAAAAAGAAATGAGTGGAGGAAAAAAATTCTCGAGTTTCCATCCCCCTGTCCGAGCTTGACTCTTGCATGCAAACCGATCTCTCCCTTTCCTTCCTCCCTCCCTCCCTCCCACGCCCGTCGCTTCCATCCACTTCTTTCTCTCCCTCTCCCCGCGAGCTCTCGACGAGAGTGGAAGAAAAGTTATACGGCGCGAGAAGAAAATTTCTTTTTCGGTTCTCTCCTCATCGCAGTTGAATTTTCGCTGCTGTTGACGCGGTGAATTACTTCATCAGCTTCGATGGGGACTTCTCCCCCTTTCTCTTTTTTATCTGCAAGAGAAAAATTTTTTCACGTCAAAAAGAAAGAACATTGCTCGCGCTCGATTCACGAATGATAATTATCGGAGTATTGTTCTCGCACAATGAATTTTAATGGGAGAGTATCGAAGAATCGAAGCGTCCCGCACACACTCGCACGCGCAACGTCGAAAAACTCCGGGACGCGAGAGGCAACTCGCCCGTCGACGGCGAAGAAATTCCCGAAATCCCTGCGCATGTTTGGATTACATTATTTTAGCGATTAATTATCCGTGAAATTATTCGAACTCGAATCGACCGAATTATTTTTTCTACTCCCGTCCCTTCGCTCGGTCAGCAAAAATTTTTCGGCGTTATCTCGTCGTTTCGGAGCTCTTTCTCGCTCGTCACGTCACACAGAACGACGCCCACGTATTCCCGGCGGAGTGAATTATTACGGTTGGACCGTGCACGAATCCCATTGCTCGACAAGTCCCGAAATGGCATTCGTTAACGCTACCGCGAACTAGCGAGAGAGCTTACAAGTATGAAGAACAGAGAGAGAGAAAGCGATGTAAAAAATGGGGAAAAAGCACCAGGGAGAGCGAAACATCCGCACGTACACGGCGTATTGAATTGTATCAAAGTTTCGAAGCCCCACCTGTGAATATATTGTAACATTAACACTCGATATATAACCGGGTACACGCAAAATCATTGGTAGGGTGCAGAAACGTCACTTCGCTGGTCGTAACCAATAATACGCGAGAGCGGTAACAGAATTGACGAATGGCGACGAGAGTCAACTGCGCGATGATACCAACCGCGTATTTTATTCTCTCATTTCTCTCTCTCTCTCTCTGGCTTTTTTTATGTATTTTTCTTTTTCTGGGCCAATGTACACTCGTGTACACGCAGGAAGATAGTTTATCAATACGAGTGAGCTTTTACATATTTATGTGTACAAAGGGAACAAAAGTGGTCGAATTCGATGTTGAAATTGAAGAGGGCTGGATGCGAAAACTCTCCGCGAATTTCCGTCGAATGCTTTTCTCCTTTCCGTCTCTCTCTCTCTCTCTCTCTCTCTCTTTCTCTCTCTCTCTCTCTTCGTTTAACCATCGAACCATTTCAAAACATCCAACAACTGTGCTCGCCGGAATCCTGTGACGTCATTGCGTGCGCAAGCTCAAAGCTTCCTTTTGAGCTTGCGCATTCTCGCCAATTTTCGTGTTTTCCTGCTCGCTTATAATTATAATAAGGAATTTTTAATCAAATCGTTCACAATCTCTGTTCCATCCTCGACCTTCTCATTCATTATTTTTAACTGGATTGAAGATTAGTTGAATTTTCATTCGACTTGTTTTTATTAAAAGTAATGAACACTTTTATGCTCAATATTACTTTTTGACGTTGTTAAAATTTCATTGAGCTGATGCTTTTTATTTATTTTAACAGAAAAAAAAGATAATTTAAAAACAGTTGAGATAGCAGGATAAATGCTGCATCATAAAAATAATAAATTTTGTTCTGAAGAAGGAGAGAAAGTAGAGGGAAAGAGGAGAGGAAGAATTTCGAGGATATGAAAAAAGATTCTCTGTAATTCAAGAAAGAGTACGAAGGGTGGTTTTTCGAAAAAGAGCAGCATCGCCGTACAAAATTAGTGCTGTCTGGCACACGAGTGTCCCATTCTCTCTCGCGGGTGTCTCTGGCGTCGAGAGCGCCCTCGAGGGTAAAGGACGCAATTCGGTATGACCGAAATGGCGAGAAGTGAATTAGTTAAACGAGTCTTGAATTCGAAAATGAATGCATCGACGCTCATCCCTTTCGCGAAATTATAATTCCGACGGGGCGTTAACTCGATCGCCAAAAGGGTGATCCGATTAGCTTTGCGGGCGATAATAAACGCGCGGTGCATTTTCATTCGTTTTCTTTCATTTTTATTTATAAATAACCGTCAGCCCGGCACGTCATCGAAATAACAGGACGCTCGAGACTCCTGTGTCCGGTCTAATTTTTCGAATTACAGGACGACATGCAAATTGCATGGGGATAATTCAATCGGTGCTTGTAGTCCGATTCTCGCGAAGGGGTCGCGATAACCAAATGTTACCCCCGGCGTGTCATCGTCCTCCGGTCAATTAGGTCGAGGCACCGGTCGACTGATAATGAGGATCGAAACCTATAAAATTCCACACTCTCAATTCTCACCACCGTTCATGTAAATTTTCCGAATCAGCCTATAATGCCGATGGATAATAATATTATTTGAAGGAAATAACATCAGGATAATTTATTCGGCTTAATCAAGCGAATTAACTCGGGCCTGCGTGTGCCCTCGACCGAGGGGAAAAGCTTTAAATCGACCTCCCCGATACGCACCGTGTGTCTATTCGAATTGTAGTTTTTTTTTATCGGTCACGGTATATTCAAGCTGCCAAAATTGTTCCCGTAAATATCTCTGCGTGTTCTTCCAATATTATCAATCAATCGAAAACAATTTCTCATTTAAAAAGCTATAAAAAACTATACGATATATTTAAACTATCGAAATATTATTCATTCTCTCTTTGCAGGACATAAAATTTATATACAAAACCTTTTTTATTTCTTTACACTTTTCAATATGACCAAAAATAATCTTTTTTAAATGATTTTTGAAGGTATTATGTCAGACAGGAAATAAATTAATATTATTCAGTTTAGTTTATTTGTAAGAATGCAATGAATTTTTCCGTTTGAGCTTTTTAACTTAGAAAACAATACCGAAAGAAATATGCAATAAAAACATGTATACATATGTATATTTTTCTTTTAATTTGTAAAAAGCGTGATTAACATTTTTGCGACGATACTCGGTGAATCCGCGTGGCTCTGGCGCGTTACCCGAAGGAAATTATTCGCGACAATGGGATCTCTCCGAGCGCGTGCTGATGCTTAGTGGCTGGTTCGCGAACAACGAGAGGCACGTACGAATTCGAATGACGGTGACAACAATGCGAGCCTGAGAGAGAAAGAGAGAGAGAGTTCTCTCGTGAGTTTCTCGAATGGGGTGTGCATGCACCGGAGCCTTGAATGCAGCAGGGAGAACGCTTTTCTCAGTCCCGGACCTCGTTTGCAGAATTTCCACAGAATCGTACGGGAACGTGGACGGGATGATCCCTCTCTCTCTCCTTTTCTCTTGATGCCATATCCGGGCGCCGGTTACCTCGGATCTCCGGCCCATTATTTATTAGAGAGGAAAACTCTAGGCGGCAGTCTCCGCCAGTTGCTCTCGCTCCCGAACTCATAAATCGAGTGTTTAGCCGGAGTTTTATCCTGGCCGGTATGCGCGAGTCTGTGATCTATAGTCCGACCCACGAGCGCTAAAGCTCCGGTTCACGCCTCCGGCGAAAACGTGGCTCTCTCCGCTCCGGGGAGCTTCCTCTCTCGCCTCCTCTTCTCCCATTATTAAAAGCGTTATCTCTCCTGAGCCAGTTGATTTTTCGAACGTGAATCGTCATTTTCGTTCGTCTTCTTCTTCTTCTTCTTCTTCATCCCTCTTCCGATTGACGAATGAAATTTCGATTTGACGAAATCCTTGCTGGGCCTCCAGCAATAAAAAGATGTGTACTTATTGCTGCATCGTAGTCGATCTCTGTGCAAGCTTCTGGTATCGTATCTCGGTTCCCTATGCATCGCTGCGACTCGCCGGGGCAGCTGAACGAGCCCGGAAATAGATCTCTGTAACCGGAGAACTTATTTCTGGAAATATGGCGACGGGCGCGTTGCCGGGACTATTTTTGACTCGGCTTTCGGTCCGGCCTGAGCGTTATTTCGCTCGCTCGGTAAAACCGTTTTTCGCTCTCCCTTTTACATTTTTCTCTCCCGTTCTCCTCAAATTTTCCCTCTCTCTCTCTCTCTCTCATTCTTTTATTTGCCGCGAGCTCCTCTCGATGGCCCGTGAACACACGAGGCTCGCATGTGCTCCGCGTGTTTCCTCCTCCGGGGTGCAAACGGATACCAGATGAATCTACAACGTGTGTTTCGCCAGCGAAACACACAGACGAGATGATCTCTCGCTCGACGTGCACGCGTACTTCTCGTTATACGCAGAATACCGCCGCGTGCTATTTATGGCTCCCGACGACGTCTGCTATTTCTTGTCCCAACGACCAAGAAATTCAGACTCGCCGGCCAAAAAACACTTCTGATCGATGACGATAACTCGACGATGCCGCAACCTTATTTTTCATCTCGTACCATCATCAGGCTGTTTAAAAATCTCTTATTATTCCCACGAAATATTTCCTAGAAGCAAAACAAGCGTATTTCAGAAAATATATCATTTTATTTTATTTATAAAAAATTTTCAAATGGAATACCTTCAGTGCATGTACGAAAGTTCTCATATCGTCTTTTCGTCATCGATCCTGAATTTAATTATCGATTTTTACACCGGAGTCACTCGAATGTATCGCTTCGTTTTTTTGCGGCGCGTCTCTGCGCTCATCCACTTTGATCTTTTTGGTGACAGTTGATAAGCCAGGGCGCAGCTCCATACTTCTTTACATTCCATATGTCGTAATTACTATGGGAAGTAAGGAAGCACGGAACAGTCGCCCGGCCGGTTCCGACATCGAAATATAACGAATTGCCCAATATTGCCCAAAGATCTTCGCAGCGAGAAAGATCTTCGTCACCTCGCGATTCTTACCTCGCGACTCCGGGAATGAATCTCGATTACGTAATTCACACGAAATATCGCTACAGAGACACGGCGATTGTGTAAATATAATATCGGTACCTCCGGCGTTTCTCCTTTCCTGAGTGCAGCTCTATGAAAATATGAAGTAATGCGAAAAGTAATATGTTGTCGCACAGTGGGCCCGCGAAGGGACGACGATATTGTCTCGCGTATACGGGACGAAACGGCGATATCTCGCGGGAGGATGTCACGAAATGGTACGAGGCTGACCGAAACTCGTGACGATTCGTCACCAAATGAATGCATCCACGATCCTCGCTTTCCTTCTACTTGTAGGCTTCCGACTGCTCTCTCTCCCTCCTCGTTGTTGTTTTTTTTTTATCTCTTCTCTCTCCCCGTCTCTCCCTGTCGCCGGCGTTCTCCGGAGTTCTCGTGCGATGACTACGCGGACCCGTGTCTTGTCCTCTCACTGAATGCCCGCGGAGACGCCGGGCTATACGGCAACTTCGCGAGCCCTCTAAAAATGGCCGCGCAAATCCCATTGGCCTCCTTGTCACAGCCGACGGCCCCTCCTCCGAGTTCTCTGATAGCCCAAGTAAAAAGCGACTTGGAGCCAGAGAGAGAGAGAGAGAGAGAGAGAGATGCTTAAGAACGAAGCAGGCATGTAAGCTTACACTTGACTAGCGGTTGGGGGCTCATGTGCTACGCTCGTACAGCGTGGCTCGCGCCAAATTTGTCTTTACCCGAAAATAGGCGTCCCACGGCTGCCACCACATGGCGACTATTCCTGGTTCATCCCCTCCCATTTTCTCGCTTCCTCTCCTTTCCGCGTCTTCTTCTTTTTCTTCTTTTATTCTCCTTCTCCCTCGACTGATAACTTACACGCACGAGATCTATAAGTATACGTCCAACTTCGACGCTTTCACTTATTTCTCTTTCCTCATCCTCCTCCTCCTCCTCTCTGTTCTATAACTCCTCTTATTCTTCTTATTCTTACTCGTGTTTCTCACTCCCGATATCGCGTAGCCTCCCTTCGAATCTCCTCCCGGTGGCTCGAGAGCGAAAACTCGCCTCCTCGTCCCGGAGAAAAATCGTCTCTTCGTTACCTCTCACCTCGTCTTTCTTTCCCCCGGCCATCCGAAAACGTTCTTCTTTTGCTTTCCCTCGATCCGACGTCAATTAGCGCCAGGAGATAAATTTTCGATCCAGTTATAATGGCGTGTCTCCTCAACGTTCATGATTTAGTACATAACCGCGTGATTTTTCGAAAATAGGAAAAATAAGACGCTCCGGCGAGCAAATGAAATTCGAGAAAAATAATGTGAGAGTCTGCAGAAATGAAATAAATACTTTTGTTTTTGTCTCGTTTCTCTCGTCGCCTCCGCGAAAACGGGGCTTATTTTTTTTATTGTTTTCGCGTGTCTCTCATTCATTCTCATGCGTTTTCTCGCATTTACGATTTTCTTTGAAAGTCTGCCAGTGAGATATCTCGCTTTCACCTCTGCACGCTCGTACGATTGGACGAGAAGAGGAATTCGACGGAGTATTTAATCGAGAAACGGGGAAAAGTGTGCCGAGTGATCTCGAACTTTGCGAAATATCAAAAATGCGCCCTTGCATCGTGTTTCATCGCGAGAACGCGAGACAACGCGGAGAGACGCATAGCGCAGCATAAAGAAATTATACTTCTATCTATTCGTCGTGGAAAAAATGTCAATAAAAAATAAAAGAGTAAAAAGAATTCACCAAAACAGTGAGAATATATTCGCGTTGAATTTTTATTCTATTTTTTTTTGTTTCCTCTCGTGTTTCCCAGCGACGGAATAACAGAATTCCGTACGGGAAAAGATGAGAGAGAGAGCAGTGAGGGCGTAAGTTTGAGGAATCAGCGGCGGGCGATAGAAGGAGAGAGAGAGAGAGAGCGGTTGGATCGCGATTCGGAGGAAGTTCAGGCCCCTCGGTCTAAAATTACGTTTGGTGACGCGCGCTTGCGCTCTCGCTTCGGTGCATCCCCCTCGCTCGCATGTGGGTTACACGAGAGCAGGCCTCGCTGCATATCCTTCCCCGCGATTACTGCTCCGCGTTACAGAACTTTCGGTTGCACCAGAGAAGCATTTACGACTCGGAACGTACGTGTATTCGTCTTTCGGTCTTCTCGCTCGTACGAGCTTCCATGACACATCGCTCCCGTTCCCGCTAAACGGCACAGACCGCGCATTCAGATTCAAGTACCCAGCTGATTAGATCCGTGGGAAATTCTTCCTTTTCCCTGATTTTTCAAGCAAACGATCCCATTTTTGTGCCAACACTGAAAAAAAAGTTGTATACTGCTTTTTTTTATTATTTCGAAAATGTCATTTATTCAATTATTATTTTACCACAATCACTCTTTCGTGTCGTATAATATTTTAATGCTTCGTTCGTTTTTTTTTCGATAACCGTATAACGAAGATTTTATTTTTCGTGAAACGGTTATTAAATTTATTATTCCCCTGTTTGTCGTAATAAGACCTATAAACATCTTTATCGGCGCGATTTTATGCTTCGTTCGAAAGCGAGTTCTCGCAAATCGATCACGAATATCGCGTGTAATATAATTATTTTTAGAATTGGTTATAACTCAATGAATCCCGGGTTTATAAACCAGTATTATTGGCGTTGAATGAATTCCGATTGGACTGAATGGATGAGCGTGAATGAAGCCTCGTTTATTAACGATTCGCGTTAAGTGCAGAATTCTCAATTCGAGGAGCCAGAAAAATAGAAATTTTTCTCACGAGGCTGAAAAGGCGAAACGCGAAAAATCAGGAAATGGAATTTTATTTTTTGCCGAAAACAGGCGCAGAGAGTACGAGCCGAAAACGAGGAGGAAATAGAGGTTGGAAAAGAGAGAGAATGAAAAAAATATCGCGAAAGTGTGTAATTATGTTTTACAGTGTGTCACAGTATAAAACATTGAAACGAATGTGGAGTTTGGGAAGTGCAACGGGGCGTCGCGCCAGAGGCTATACGTTTACAGATATATAAACGAGCGTACGAACAAAAATATATAAGAGTGTACGGCTACAGAGGCGAACGAGAAGAGCGAGAGAGAGAAAATTCTGTCACTATTTTGGGTAGGGTGACGCGTGTCGCCTTCCCGGAGACATCGAGAGAAGATTTTCGTCTCGGATGCACACTGCGAGCTAAGGGAGACGAAGAAAAGACCCACAGAGGCATTTATGTCTCAGCTGTTTTTTTTTTTAATTTTATTTTATTCTTTTTCTCGTCTCGAGAGACTATACCCGTCCTTTTCCCGTCATCTCTCGAGCCTCCGCTCGTGTCTTCGTCCCTCAAGTCCATCTCCCAATCCCTTTCCTCTCTCTCTCTCTCTCCCTCTCGCGATCTTTGTCTTTTTTGGGCTCCCTCTCCGGCTCGCTTTCCAGCATCTCGCGGCGAGCTATGACCAACGGGGTCTCCGAACGACGAGACGCATCGGGAGACACACCAGAAATAAGAATCGCTCTCTCGTTGGATCGCGCTTTCACACTCCAGGGGATTTGAACTTTTTTATAGGGCAACAAACCCAAAGATAGATCCGACGTTCGATCAACTTTGCCTTTTCGTCGAGCTACGACAAAATAACGCGGTGACTCCCCGGGCTGTTACGCGCCGCGTTATTGTTTTATCGAGAGCCCGAGTATAATATTGCTCGGTGAAATTTTTTTATTATATTCACAAAAAGTCGTGATAAAGTTTGACATAACTGACTTTTAGCTCATTCGCTATGCGTTATATTATCGAAAGAAAGAAAAACAGTAAAAACAGAGAGTTTTCACCAACTATGTGTATTTATCGTCCGAAGATACGTTATTTATTTCGAATGAACGCGGTTTTTCATAAAACTCCGAATTGGAATATTGCCAGGAAGAGATGAAAAAACGAGAGTAAGAAATATCGAGCGCGTGCTCTCCTGTCAAGTATATTTCGGAGTCCCGAAAGTGTCTAAATATTACAAAATGAAGTTTTCGATACGTGGATGTGTAAAGCGTCCACTAGAGCGACTTAAGTATATATTGACTGGTGTGCGTGGAAGCTGAAACATCAATTCCCCTCTCGGGGCGCCCCGGCACGTTTGTATCGGGTTACGAGAAGGGATCTTCGAGTTCTCCCGTTGAAAATAGCCCGGCGTGCGTATATCGGGCGGCAAAGACTCTAAGTAACCTCGACGATACGAAAGGGACGCGAATGGCAAAAAGATAAAGCTCGGGATAGAGACAGAGGGAAAGAGAGATTGTGAAAAGTCGAGCGTAGCGATGAGTAACGAAAAAGTACACGACAGCAGAGAAAGAGAGAGAGAGAAGGTAAAGGGTCTCTTTGCATGTAATATTTAAAGCCAGAGACCTGAGTACTCCCTTGATCACTTCTTTCCTGCAGTCTCTCGACGCACACGTCCTCCTTCAAACATTTCCATCGCGCACACATCGTGTACACTTCGACTTTTCCTCCTCATCTTTTTTTCACTTTTTTTTTCCTCTAATTTTCCTTTTTTTTCTCTCTCTTCCCGCGAATGCGCGTCGTCTCTCGTTATTAAAAGTAAACGATATCGAGAAAACTTTAATTAATGTTAAAGTGTACGCAGCTCTCTGCTCCTTTTCCACTCTTTGAGACATGTTCTTGCTCCAATTCGTGCTCCTCGAAATTAAAACGAATGCCGCGACGGAAAAAAAAGGAGCGAGCACGAAACGGGAGAGCGCATAAAAGTGCGCGAGATATAAAGAGGAAACCGTGAAATATGATATAAAAAACTGGGAAATAAAAAAATGAGGAATTAAATAAGAAAGGAGGAAAGATTATTGCCGGTTTCTCTCTGCGAGCTGTGAACTTTTTACGGCTGATCGTTGTATAATCGAGTATGGCGGAACAGGGAACTGATATAAAATTCGAAAAGTCAGAAAGAGAGAGAGAGAGAGGGCTGAGCTGAGTCGTAAGAGCTTTTTTCTAGTATTTTTTCCGCCGCTTTTTTCGCTCCAGCGTGACAAATCTAGGCAGCTTTGTTTTGCCTGCAACGAGAGAAATAGCTCCCCGAGTTATTCGCAGTGCGATGAAGTCGGGAGACCAAAAGCGGGTTAATGCTATTTGTCTCTCCGTCTCTTTCCCCCTTGAAAAAGCTGCCAGACAATTCGTATCGCCGCAAAGCTCTGTCAACGTAATATATATGAAAAGACGTACACATGTGTGTGTGTGTGTGTACGTGCAAGGAAAAATCGTGTATCGGATACTCGACGTCAAGTGGGCCAAATTCTCGTGAGACCCTTTACAAAAAATAAATGACAAACATTTTCCAACGTGATCGCGGTAATTCTCATTTTTTTTTTGCAAGTTACAGTCGTTCTCTAATCACGACTAAAGATATTTATAGAAACGACTTTTTTTTGTTTATTCTTTCTTGCGTCTGTGTTTGACGAAACTTAATTCCCAGCGAGGAAAAAGATTGCGTGCGGAAAAGCCCATGGAGGACTGTATGTAGAGGAATGTTTGCACAAAGGACCCCGCCGGAGGGAGAATACGAATGGGGTGAATAAAAACAAGGTCCAATGATGGCGACTGTGTCCCGCGTGCGTGAAAGCGCCCTAATATTTTGACAGTAAAACTTTAAACCTCGTCCGAGAGAGCGCGAGCGACAGTTATATTGCAGCCTTCTACTCCTCGTGTGCATTTTTCACCCTCTTCCGTCTCCCTCGGAAAAAAAATACGTACGGCGCGTATTGAGTTACGATTCCGCGTCTTCGTTGTAGAAACAACTTTCACGCAGAGACGCGAGAGCAAGAGAGAAAAATATGGAAACGGTGGAGAGGGATGAAAAACGAGTGCGGACGAAAAAAAATGTTTAAAAAAAATACAACGCGCTCGTTGATACCGAACAACCTCACGTTATTCGAATCACCGCATCGTGCATTATTCCCGTGTAGCTGTTAACGCGACACTGAAAGGAATCGAAACAAAAGCGGTAAAAACGCGACGAGAGACGTGAATTGCAAATAGCACAATATTTGATATCTCATATTTCTGGGCAATCAAAATTTTACTTTCTCTTTCATTTTTTCTCCTTGTCATTATTTACAGACTCAGAAAAATATTATCAAATATACTATTGTATACTTTAAGGTAGTTCTATATAGGTACAGTCAAATCAAAAGTTTCTATCTCAATTTATCTCGATATCATGTAGTTTTTGAGCTTAAGTCAATTAGGAAAGTTTGTTGCAAATTGTTTCAAGAACAAAAAACTCAAAATTCATGGTCATCCAAAGTGACTTGTACTTGCTATGTATGTATGAAAATTAAAAAAATCATATTCTTCGGATTTTTTAAAAACTTGAGGAAGCTTCTTTGAAGTATATAATAAAGAGCTATGCTAAATTTTAAGAAGGTTCACCATCTAGATTTCAAGATATTTAGGGTTGAAAATCGCAATATTTAACACGAGCTCTTATGGGAGAGCATTAAAAATTGGGATTTTTAACAATAAATATCTGAATTTCTATGTGGTGAAACCTTTTAAAATTTGGTACACATATGCGTGACAATATCAAAAAATGACTGTACCAATTTTCAACAAAATCCTAAATAATCGATAAAACTATAGAACTACCTTAAAGATTGCAATATATTTAACACGTTTTGTAATTTCGAAAATAATAAAATATCTCCAGTACCACGTAGTAAAACCTCTTAAACTTTAATACACACATACACATGATATAAAATATGGTTTATTCAAAATTTCGACAAAATTCTAAGAAAATGATTTTTTGATAGAATTTTCTACCTTAGAGAATGTTTCGCACATTTTTTTCTAAAAATTGAAACTTTTTGATTAAATTCTTTTATCATATAGCAGCGAAAATAAGAATTTTTATATTGCAAGCTTGAGAAACTGAAAAGTTCATCATAAAAAGTCTATGGAAGAGTATTTTTTTCATTATTACGATATATAGATCGGCTTTGTCGAATGAATTTTATTTCTCGTTACTTTCCCTGATTTTTCATTTTTCCCAGCATACACTGGACCGCAATGGTGCAACATCTGTTTTCGAAGAAACGCGGCGAGTTTTTCGCGCCCGAGGAAAAATCCTCACTGCTTTTCTCCCAAGAAAAATGAATATCGAACGCTAAAGCGTTTTTAATGAGCTTCCGACTTTCAACAACAAAACATTTCTCGCCGTCTTTGGTAAATTCAAGGCTGATAGCATTATATCCCACAGCCGGAGGAGAAACAGAGAGAGGGAGAGAGATAGAAAACGATTCCCCACTGTGTCGGATCCCTGGGAACGATTTTCTCGGGTTGACCGCTGCAACACACGTGTGCATCCTCCGAGCTGAAAAAAAGACAACTATAGAACCGAGAGAGAGAGAAAGAGAAAATGTTATACTAATGAGAAACCGAGACTTTGGTTCTCAAAACCAAAAAATAAAGGAACGCTTTTAATCCAATTTCTAAAAAAAAAATTCTCCGCTTTATTTTTTAATCCATTTCTTTTTTGTTTCATCAAATTTGGAAAATGCATTTTCACCTATATTTTTTTTATTTAACGCAGTGCACCGTGTTGGTATTCACGCTAAAATGATTTTGATTAACAAAATGAATCCTGATATAATCGAATGCGTTGCAATTTCCGTAATACGATTAATATCGGGAGCGATATTACGAGCGGTAATCATGCCCTCTCGGTATAAATATATGAGATAATATTTAGGCGGGCGCGTATGCGAGCGTTACGAGGATCTATTTGAATATCAATGCACGCACGAGAAAGTATAAATATTAATATGTTTGGCCAAGAGGATGAGACAGGGAGCATCGATAAACGGGCACTGAGAGTCTATTTAAACGTAACGCGAGCAAAAACTGTCCCCGACTCTATGCCAACCCTGTCGAGATAAACGCGCCCATAAATCCTATAAATTATTAATCCACATTACAAATCTTTGACATACGGAGATAAATACGCGATTGTATTTTTTTTCGCTCCACTGTCAATTTGCGTAATCGAAATCAATCGTAAATAAACACACAGATAATAATTAATCGATGCTGGAGTGTTTTTTTCACATTTTTTTGCTGGGAAAACCATCCCTGAATTTTTTCTCTCTTTTTTCGCAGATATTCAGATCGAGAGAGAAAGAGAGAGAAAATTCGCGGTAGCGGAGAAACGCCCGGGGCTATCGTCATATTTTATTGAAGTCATTTCCATCGGCATAGCGCACAAACTTCCTCGACTTTTTGCAATAACTTTGAAAGAGAGCGAGAGACAGTTAAAGCGAGATGCGAGGAGGGAAATAAGCGTGTGTGCGCGGAGGAGCGAGGAAAAAATTGCTGGTTCTCGCGTAGCAGAATTAATATATTTTTTTCAGACTGAAAGCTCCGGGCGGGCGAGAAGAGAGGAGAAAAGACGCGGAGTACGCGCGGGCTTTGCGGTATTGAACGCATAAATTACACGCGCCTGGGCCTTCTCGACTCAAGAAGTGCTGCGATTGAAGTGTCCTCTCCTTTTTTTTCCTTCGTTTTACCTCATTCTACTTCCTTTTCCTCTTCTTATTCCTCACCTTGCTTTTCTATCTGATTTTTATTTCACTCTTGGCTAGCTCTCGCCTCCTCGCTCACACGTGAGATAAATCTGGAGGGAAAAAGAGAGATGGAGAAGAAAGAATTTCTCTTCATACTTCCGCGAACCCTCAATTCAAACTCTTCGACCCTTCTTCGATTTCCTCCCCTCCCCCTTTTTTTCATCACATATTTCACCACCAATATCTCTCTCGCTTCTTCCTGTCTGCTTCATCCTTCTCGTCCCCACCTCCTCCCTTCCTTCTTTTTACCTCAACTCGAGTCTCGATAGAATTAGTTTGTAGTTGTGATTTAGTTTACCAACTGCTTCCTAGGGGGAATTTCAATTTTGCTTCCTCTCCTCTTCTCGATGCTCTTTTTTTTGCTTTTCTTCATTACTCTTCAAAAGCTTCTTTTCACTTTCTTTTTTTTTCCATCGGAGTCTTTCCCCGGTGAGAAATTAAATCACAATTTTCTCTTGTCACTCATTCGGGGGATATTAAAAAATTCGCGGCAGGAAAAGTCCGAAAGCGATGTAAAACTATCGGAAGCTAATTTTTTGCTTATTTTATTTTGAATGGAGAATATTTTGGATTGAAAAAAAAATTACACAGATTTTACAGCTCTGGCACATATTCTGGATGCTTTGAAAGTGAGGCTGACTGCCAATTTCTATTGCACCGGTCTTTCATTTCGGCCCGAACGTGGGAGTGCCCGATTCCAATAGAATATCGAAGCCGGATGTTACGCCATATTTATTGCCGTCTAGGCTCTCTCTCTCTTTTCCTCTATCTGCACCGAGCGTATAATAGACTATAGCAATGAATAGCGTGTCTGATAGTTCGGTATCCTACGTCGATAACTTCATAATCGATATTATTAGAAAATGAAGCCTACGAATTTTCGATTTAAGGTAAACGTCCCGATAGTTGGACAATTTTCGATATATTATTTTTAATATTTTAATTTTTCGCAATGTTAATTTATTGGAAAAAACTCGCTCAACCCTAGAGACATGATCGATTTTCTGTATTGGGACATTCTACGTATATTCAAACGCTCAGGTATTTATTTACTAGAAATATCTATATTAAAAAAGACATGAGGCCTCTAATCGATTCATCGAGATAGAGCGCATTAACTTTTGGCTAAGCTCTACTTATTTAAAAAAATTCAACGTAACCTTGATGTTTGAATCATTCATTTCGTCTTGCAAAAATTTTCAGGAATTATTACGAAGTCGATATATCGTCAAGGACACGAAAAGATATCACCGCTTGAAATTTTGAGATTTTCCTATTTTCGATTTAGGAATTTGTTGAAAATTGGTACAGCCATTCTTTGATACGTTTCGCATATGCGTACCAAATTTTAAGAGGTTTCACCACATAGAAATTGAGATATTTATTGTTAAAAATCCCAATTTTCAGTGTTCTCCCATAAAAGCCTGTGTTAAATATTGTCATTTTTAATCCTAAATATCTTGAAATCTTCTTAAAATTTTGCACATCTCTTTATTGTACTTGAAAGAAGTTTCCTTTAGTTTTTTAAAAGAATCCTAAGATTATGAATATATATCATATTCAATATCCTCAAAAATAAAAGTACTGCAAAAAATTGAGTAACAATTTCGTTTGTTCTCTGGATCAGAGTTATATCGAATTTTTTTTTCTCATATTCATTAGAACGCGGTATTTTCGCAAAATTGTTGCCGAGAGCGAATCCAGCTGAGTCGAGAAGCAGGCGGTCGGCGGATTATAAATGCTCTTGGCTCACTCGAGTATCCACGTGTTCACGAAACGATCAGCTGAGCTCATCGCGAAGCTTGGTACTTACGTGTGGGCTCACCATGTACAACGTAAAATAACTACATGTTTTTTTTTCACGATAACATTTTGAATGCAAAAACGATAAAATGCGTTCTTTCCGTATTTTTTATTTATTTTTTTTCCCGAGTTGCACTCAATTAACGTCAACAAAAAATGGGTTATACAAATAAACAAATAAAAATCACACACCACGGAACAGAACGGGGGATAATCCTCGTTTATTACGGAACAATGCGAAATCCATTTGTGCGCATCAATCTGAAAATCCCTCTCGAGTCAAACGGTAGATTCGTAACAGATTTTTTCAGATTTTCGTCCGGCAATATTTGCCCGGGAGTATAGGACACGAATGTTTATTTTTCGAGCGATGCGCGCTATTCGCTTTGAAATTCGGAGCACACGGACACACACGCGGGTCGACAAATATCCGGCAGCGTCGAGAGAGAAAGAGAGAGAGAGACGGAGAGTGAGAAAAAGAAAGACAGAGTAAGCGAATGAAATTTTCGTATTCGCTGTAAATATGCGAATCGCTCGCTTTTTAGGTCTCGACAGTCGGGGATAAGCGGTGCGTTGATGCTTCGCTGTCACCGAGTCACTAAAATGCTCGTACCGTGAACGCGATACCGAGAGCTGTCCGAGATTCGAACGATCCCATTAAATCTATATACAAGTACATAAACCGTACATACGTCACTTATAACGCATCCTATTCGAGCGAGCGTTAATAATACGCTCCAGAGGCTTTTCAAACTCCAAAACTTCAACCTTGTTCAAAAATAAACCTCAAATAAATTACATTAATCGGTAACCAGTGTGTCAATTTCATTAACTCGTACAAATTGCATCTCGCCCATATAATAAACGCTTTGTACATTTAATCTCTCCCTTTCACAACTCAGATTTAATTAATTTTAACTTTTATTATTTTTGTTCTCAATAACTTCCATTTTAATTTTATTTTTTTCAATTTTCATGAATGCGGATTTTCGTTATAAGTGCACGTCGATTGAGACGATTTTGGTAATTTTTTAGTTAAATAAAAGATCTCGAGGTGAATCAGATAAATTCGTTACGGATGAAAGCGTGTACGAGGAAGCCTTTCACTGGTACATATGGTTTTATTGTCATTACCTCGTCGAGTGTGTCTGTTTAACGAGTTAGATGCATCGATGCTGCTGGTGCACCCGTTGCACTCAGCGTTCATTAACTTCCAAGAGTTGAATCTCCCGTCGGTCGACGACGTTTCGAACTGTCTCCAAGGCAAAAGTGTTGTCACAATCCCGAGTGTGAGTGCACTTCTCAATCCCGCTGAGCTGATGTTCCCTCAAGCTTCGACCAAACCAGCCGCATCGATGTTTCCGTTATTCTCTCTCTCACGCTCCGAACTCGCTACTCCAAACTTTCAAGTCGAATTAGGCTGCGAGAGGTGAGCTAGCAAGTTTTCTAACTGAAAAGAAAAAAAATGTTTAAATGCGATTAAAATAATCGAAAAATTCGCTCTACAAACATTTTTTCTTTAGCTAAAAAAAAATATTTTAGCAATGGATCGTTATCAAACTCTTGAAAAAGAATTTAACGTCGCAGAGTCAATATTTAATCAAGAAAATACAATGATTTGATTCGACCAACAATTCACCTCACGAATATATTTCTTTAGCTAAAAAAATGTTTCAGGATGGATCGTTGAAATTATGAAAAAAAGCAGAATTCAACGTCGACAGAGCGAGCGAGTAAATTTACTAGCTGGCAAGGGAAAATTGAAAAAAATTAAAACTAAGAGAATACAATAATTGTCCAAAAAATTCGTTCTGTGCGAAGATTATTTTTATTGGCCAAAAAAAATGTTTGAGAATGGATCGTTCAGCTCATAAAAAAGGTAAAAATTAAGGTATATAGACAGAGTCAATTTTGCACGTGATAAAAAGAAGAGAGAAAGAGAGGGCGAATTTCGACACTATATTGTAATCTCTCGTCCCGTCCTTTCTTTCCGTTCCAGCGGCGATGGCTCCCGTACCCTTCGCGACATTAATATGCAAATGCACTCGAATGTTGCCGTTATTGCATTAATAACTATAAATTGATTACCCGTGGCTACCAATTATTACGTTGCATTTGGAAAATGTCGAGGGCTGGCTGAGGGTATTAAATACAAGAGGGCGGAAAGCGGGACGGAGGGGGAGCGAGCGCGGAGGAGGAAATGGAGAACGGCGGAGACGACGGCGACGTTATTACACGTCATTACGGCCTGTCGGTATACATATCTCCATTAAAAATCTTTTCTACCCACTGCGAGACGATGCGGTTCTCTCTCGCGGTGTACACGCGATTCTACCGCAGAATTAAGCGTCAAAGTGAGACCAACGTTTTATTGCATCAAGACCGGACAAATTATTCTACGTGTATCCTGCTCAATCCGCACGGAAATAATTTTAACGACAAATCTATTTCATATATTTTTCAATTAAAGCATCATTAATTGCATAATATTGAACCCAGAAGAAATTTCTCATAAATGAAACTTTTTTTTTATTTTGTTATATTTATTGCATTACGACAAATTATTTGTTTTATTTTTATAAAACAGATATAAATAATTTTACGACAAACCTATTTTGTGATAAATTTTATGACTGAGATATTGATAAAAAAGGAAGTATAATAAAGGAAAATGGAAGTAGTTTGACGACAAATCTATCTCATGTATTTTCCAATAAAAAATTCATGACTGCAATATTTTTAAAAAGTAAATTCTCAACAATAACTTTGTTTTCGTTGTATTTATGTTTTATACAAATTAAAAAGAAAAAAATAAAAATATACTCACAGAAAAAATTTATTTTATATATTTTCCAATTGGATAAATTCCATGACTATGGGATTTAAAAAAATTCACAAAGTATGCATAAAATATAAAATATAATATCATTTTATGATAAAATTTTATATTGTATCTTAAAATTATGATAAAAGTTGTGATAAAATTTTATCAGAAATAAAATTTTATCACAAAATTAAAATGGTAAAAGAAAATGATCATTTATGATGAAATTTAATAATTTGAAAAATTTATGCGTTTTATCATTTTTATAATAAAATTGTAATAAAATGGATGATAAAATTATAACTAAAATATGAATTGAGACAAAGAATTGAAAATGTATCTCCTGCAAGGATAAGATCGTGGTTTTCGATTTTTTAAACTTGTTTTCGGAGAACATGTGCGCTTTCGTCACGAAACATGTGCGACATACTCGAGAATCGCTTTTTACGGAACTTTTGTGGAGCAAGGAGTCCTCTCGTGATTCTTTCGAAGAGACCATGGGACCTCGCGGGACCCCGGACCTCCTCTGACGACAGCTGCCACATCTCCGTTATTATACATATATTTTTTAATGGACACTCGGGGGTTTCCCCGCCTCTTCGTAATCGCTTCTGGTTCTCGGCGGCGCGCGAGATCGATCTTTCCTCGAGTACCAGCCCATGGGGCATCATTTCTGCAACGTCCGAGAGTCGCTCGGCAGCGTTGCAGCGACCACGTCGCGCCCTCCTACCCTCTTATTGCCCCACAGAGCTCGCGCGAGTCGTGAGTACGTCGTGATTAATTACGTGCGAGTTCATGTGCCGGAGCGAAGCGTAGAATCGCAGAAATCGAAAGATTTCCACTGGCGAGCAAAAACGTTTATTCAAAAATTACCCATTGTGTCTTTTAGCTATTTTCTGAATTGCTTGATCGTTCAGATTGCTTGGAATACACATTCTCGTTATTTTCAGAAAATTCTTTATCAAATATATATGAATAAGTCTCTTTTATTTGTTTTCTATTTTTTCAACTAGACAATGCAAACGCATACTACTTTCAGAGTCAATATTTAATACGAATTGTCACAATGACTTTCTGAGAACTGTCAGTTTTTATTTTTAATGAACTATCACTTCACGATATCAATGAATTTGGTTACCATCGTCATGGAAAAAAACGAAATGTTTTGAAAGCCAACCAAAAACTAAAAAGTCTATTACATTCTCAGTCCTACTTTATAAATAAGGATAATTTCAATTTTTAAGGTTTCTCATTTCTGAAATAAGTATAATACATCGATTTAAGTCAAAGTCAAAACATGGACAATATAATAAACTAAATGGAAAGAATTTTTTCAGGTTTTAAATCCGTGATGTCTATGAAAATTTTTATTTGCTTCAATATACAAAGCTTTTTAAAATGATTTCTCAGTGACGAGCTTTCTAACCATCAAGAAACGTTTATTGAACATTTTTATAAATATTATTTAATAATGTGTATAATTTTCAACAATGTTTCGTCACTTTTAATATCATTTTCGTCGATTTTCGAGACAACATCCTTATAATAAAATGAAAACAAACGTACTGCTGATGATCTTTCGAGAGAATTGGATTTTACCTTCGAAATCGTGATTAAAAAATAGTGCATGATTATTACGAATGATTAGCGTTGTGATACACGAATGTACATTTATAACAAGGCATGTACATTGGACGCTCGGCTAAGTTCGATAGTGCTATGTACCGGGGATTATTACACGTAGAAGTATGGAGAGCGAATAGGAATAATCGGAGTTCGGATAACTGTAATTTAGCCTCGCTTCATCGAGGTATTAAATGCAATTCAAGTTGTATCCTCGTGGTTGAAACACTCGATGCACAATGGTAACACGTACGTGTGCATATAATTATTGCTATGTTCTCGCGCAGCCGAACTGTACTGAAAAGTTATAGCAGTTTCTGGTTTCCTCCTGTCCCTCGATCGAACGAACGATCCTCGTGAAAATGGACTGCATTTGCTCTTTTCCAATTAAACGGTAACGAACGAAACGAGCGCGGGACAAAATATACGAGCTCGAAATCGTCGAGAATCGATAATGGAAAAAGTAATCTACGATTTTTTCATCTTTCGATCATACATTTTTTGCTTTGTTTTTGTTTCGCTTGAACGGAAAAATAAAAAGTTTATTTTCGAATTTTTCTCTTGTTACAGCGCGATGAGAATTTTGCTGTCGAAACTGCCGCGTCCGTGGATCGTCGACGAGAAAAAGGACGACGGTTACACGGCTCTGCATCTCGCGGCCCTCAACAATCACGTCGAGGTCGCGGAGCTGCTGGCCGGTATCGGGAAAGCCGATTTGGATTTGCAAAACGTCAATTTGCAGACGGCGCTTCATCTCGCCGTCGAGCGTCAGCACACGCAGATTGTCCGGGTGAGTAATTCTTCCCGATTAATTCTCACGTCACCCATCAGCATTCAAGGAAAAATAAAACTGTTTCTCCTTTTTTTCGGCGAACTGGTAAAAAAAACAATTAAAAATGCGGTCTGGCACGAATAATACATTTTTACTTTCTCTAGCTGCCAACTGTCGTCGGTCTCTTCTTAAACTCCATTCTGACCCGATTGTGTCTTTCGAGAATAAACGGACAAGTTTATTTTTACGAAATTCTATTTCGCGCGTCGATAGCTCGCTCTCTCTCTCTCTCTCTCTCTCTCTCTCTCTCTCTCTCTCTCTCTCTCTCTCTCTCTTTTCGCCATTTTCACAAAGTAACTCGAGCGATCCATCAAACCTGACTATCTTTCGGTTCTAACATCCTCCATATGCTTTTGACGAATACGATTTTATTTCCTAGACAAAACCACAATTTCTCGATGGAAAATTAAACGATGTGAATTATTTTCGACTCTTTGAAAATAATTGTTAAATATATTTCAAAATTAATCAATAATTTACAGAATTTGTCAAAACCTTTAATACCTTACTGTTTATCCATATAAAATTTATGAACATGCTTCCACACTTTTGGTGTTTAAAAGGAACTTTTTAATTACTCGAAAATTACGTAGACAAATTTTTGAAAGAATACTTACATAATTCATTCATAAAGTATCAAAAAGAATTCCAATTTTCAATCATTCATTCTCAATTTTCTTATAGTATAATTTTTCGTATTATTAAAAATATTTTTTATTCTCATTTCGTAACCATATTTAAGTTCGTATAAAATAAAATTTTAAAAAATAAAGTGAAGCAAAAAAAGTAAAAATAACGTCGTTAGAAATAAAAATATGTGTCTGAAGATTGATTATTTCGTTCATCAAAATGTCCAGTTACTCGTCCGCGAGGGTGCGAACGTGAACATCGCCGACAAGGACGGCGACACCCCTTTGCACGAAGCCCTTCGCCATCACACGTTGTCACAGTTACGTCAGCTCCAGGACGTCCAGGACGTCGGGCGATTGCTGATGGGTCTCGGCGCCCAGGGCCAGGACAAGAAGAGCAGCTCCTTCATCGCTTGTTTCCTCGCCGCCCACGGCGCCGATCTCGAGCTCAAGAACAAGAAGGGTCAAACGCCCCTCACCCTGTGCCCGGATCCGAATCTCTGCAAGACTCTCACTACTTGTCACAAAAACAAAGAATCGTTTGTATTCCAATTACGAAACACTTTTAAAAAAGTACTTGAAAAAAGAAAATCACTTAAGAAGGTTGTAAACGGATGTAAAAGTTTAGAAATCTGCCAGAAAGTGTGACAATTTGATAGGAAATAAAATTAGCTTTCCAATATGCACAATTTACATAGATCATCGAATTTTCTGAGAAAAAAATATAAATTTGAAAATTATAAATTTACGTTGTGGTTCTGCTTCGTGTATGGAACATGAATGTTTAGTCGCACAATTAATTTATATAGATACTATACAGATTATTATGAGTTTCTGACGTACAGTTCTTAGGGAGAACAACACTATTAATTAATGATTAATTAATGATTTTAATTAATGATTTTAACAAAAAGTATCAAAAGTATAAGTCAATGAACAGGTCACTGTAGTTAAAACTCTTTTATATTCATTAAACGTAATCTCCAATTTTTCTAAACCTAAATAAATTGAAAAAAATTATTTTCCTAAAAAGTATGAATAGGTAAATCTCGTACGAGAAAAATGAATAAAATGAAGTCTTCTTTTGATCGATTTTTATGAAAGTAATCGTTGTATTAACTACTCTGAATTAACAACCTCCTTAAATTATTTTTCATGATGAATATTAAAATGTTCGTATTTGAAACATAAATTTTTTCAGGCACAACATCGAGGCTCCGACTCCGTCTGCCGCGATGGACGAATGCCTCGTTTGCTCGGACGGCAAGCGCGAGATGCTATTCAGTCCCTGCGGACACGTCGCCTGCTGCAATCCATGCGGGCCAAGGGTCAAAAAATGTCTCATTTGCCGCGAAAACGTCGTATCAAGAATAAAAGTTCGTATACTTAAAAAAAAAATAAATCTTCCCTACAAATAATATGTAAATAATAATTTGAGTAAATGAACTTGAGTAAACGATTGAATGAAAAAATTGATGAGAAAGAGTAAAAAAAGACTTGATCGATGATGATTTTTTGTATAGATCGAGGAGTGCGTCGTGTGCTCAGACCGGAAGGCTGGCGTACTTTTCCGTCCGTGCGGGCACATGTGCGCCTGCGAGAGTTGTGCCACATTGATGAAAAAATGCGTCCAGTGTCGTACCCAGATCCAACAAATGGTACCGATGTCCATCTGCTGCGGCGGAGGAGGTGATGTTACTTACGTTAAAGGCTCTGATGCCTCAGGTACAACGAAATGTCTCGTTTCTCTCGTTCGCTTCATTATTAAACAGCAATAATTATTTTAACCCGTCAGCGGTCGCGCCAATTTGCCACTGTTCTGTGCTCTGGAAGGAAGCTCTTTATTTTCGAGCTCGTCAATAAGTAAAACTTTAATATTTTATTATTTAACCCTAGAACTTATGACTGGGGTTAATATCAACCCCATGCCTAGTCCAAGGTATCCTCCTGAGCTTGCGAGTGTCATTACCGATCGCGAATATGTGTGATATATTAGTTTGAAGGTCTGACAGTAGTGACAAGTCGGTAGAAGCATGGGTTGATCGCTGGCTGCTGACCAGTACGTTTCTATAGCACGTGTGGGGTTGATATCAACCCCAGTCATGAGTTAACGTTAGTTTTTTGTGTAAATAAACAAATATTTTATTTTCCATTAAAATCAATATTCTGTATATATTATAACAAAGTAATATGTAAACTAGAGCTGAAATTGATAAGAGGCATGTAAGATGCAGATTGTACCCATGATCGAGAGATCACAAAAGCCATACGCTCATTGTGTCAAATATTGCCGCATCATATGTCAAAACAGTATAAATTTCTGTTTTATACCGATTGTGAGCCAATCGAATTAGTCTTTTTATATTACACTTCTTTCAACTTATGTTATAGTTTTAAAAAAATTTTAGAAACAATTTTTTGTATATTTTTTCAATGATTTTTCCTATTCTGCAGATGTCAGATTTTCGTCATTTTCGGTGACCGGAATAATTATACTTTTTTTTAGAGGGTGAAGTAGTTATATTTTTTTTTTAATAAAGGGCTGTTTCCCCTGCGAAACGCCGCTTCAGATTTCAAAATTTGTCAAACGATTAAAAAGTTATTCAAAATTTATTCAAATTGCACTTAATGCTCAAAAACCTTACAAAAATCAAAAAACAATATCGTAAAGGTCAAAGACATAAGTGGGAGATGATAAATTGGCTCTATATAAATTAGCACGACCAAATAATTACTGCCTTTGGTCGTACGATGAGAGAAAATCATATTTTTACGCAACTAGACATATAATACATTTTTTCTCCACCGGAAACTAAGCAAATGACAATTTAACTTTATCACGATAAAATAGAATATATTTTATGTGTAGAAAAAAAATTAAGAAAATTTATCAACAGGAAGAAAAGTTTTGTCGTACGTGAAAGTATAGAGTGAGAAAAATACTCATTACGCAACCGCTGACGGGTTAAAGAAATGCCTGCAATGTTTAGCAAATTTAGTTTTTATTATCTCTGGCATGAAATAATTTTACTAGAGAGAGACCATTTTTTTAAGAGAGATTCGAGTTTGCAGAATAATTCACTTGAGACTTTATTGTTGCTTGTACTTAAAAAAATTTATTATTTCGGACAGTGATGTTTTTTATCCTTATTTTGTTTATAAATGCATTAAAAATATTTGCATTTTGCGTTTATTTTAATGAAGGTACTATTTCGGAAGTGAAAGCCGATCCGGAGGAAGAAGTGGCGCCTGTCAACGCAGGAAATGGGGAAGCCGCCTTGATGAACAACGGCAGCCGAGACACTTCTCACAGCGATATACAAAAGCTGCAGCAACAGTTGCAAGACATCAAGGAACAGGTACGACGATAAAATACGATCTATTTTTCAATATTTAAAATATAATCGATGCAGTAAATAAATTATTTATATAAAATTCAATTAAAAATCAATATTTCAACAAATATTTATATATTTATAAATGTATGATTGTTGGTGAAATATTATTTTCAGACGATGTGCCCGGTTTGTCTGGATCGTCTGAAAAATATGATTTTTCTTTGCGGCCACGGTACTTGCCAAATGTGCGGAGACCGCATGTCCGAGTGTCCGATTTGTCGCAAAGCCGTCGACAAGCGAATTCTTCTCTACTAAAAAAAAAGCTAGAACGAGATTACAATGAGACAAAAGAAAAAGACTGCTTGTAAACCATTTATGAATTCCACTAATCAAAAAATCGTACAATGATTTTCGAAAAAAAGATGAGAATTTGCTCGCTGTTCAGAATTCGTATAACTTTGAATTTTCGATTACCTATTTTTTCGAGCAGTGACAAGAGTCACGAGTGTACAGAGACTTACTTATTACGCACAGATAAAATTCAACGCTATCATCGATCGTTGAAAAATAACTTGTAGTGATTAGCTATTATTTTTTATTATTAATTTTTTTGAAAATCTTTACTTGTATTTACGCGAATTATCGCTGAAATCACGAATGTCGTTACATCTGAATAAATTTTTCGAATTTTCCATATATTTTAGAAATATGTTCACGCAAATTCAGAGGTTGTATCATTCTTTGATTATTTTTGTTATCGAGTTTACGAAAGTTTTTTTCAGTAGCCGAAAATAATCGTGTCGCGATAGTTAATAAAAGATCGACAAAATTAGGATATTACGTTATGAAATAATGTGATTAAAAAATTTTCGTTTTATCTCCTATCGAATGTTTTCGTAAAAAACAATTTATCTGTGCACGAGAGTGTTCTTGTCACGATTTTTTTTGTTCGTATGTTTGTTGTAAACATTTTTTTCCAATCATGACAAATGATAAGCGAGGCGAAGGAACGCCTTGTTGTTCTATATTGTTGAATATTTCTAAAAACAACGTTGTCGAGAATTTTCTTAAAACAACGCAGAGTTTGAATCCGGTATTGAATATCGGTAACAATCAATTTTTTTCGATTGAAGTAATCATATGCTTAAGATAAAACGAAAATATGGTATAGAAAAGAAAATATTCGTATTGGATATTTCTCGAAATGTTCTCTCTCGAACGTATACAATTGCAAAAATAATTAAATGCATACATGGCATTTTTTCGCAACGATTTCTACGAGAAATCCAACTGTCGCGAATAATTAATCATTTTATAAGCATACGAATACATTCATTAGAATCCATATTAAGATAAAAATAAATAATAAAGATTTGTAAACGTTTTGCAACGAATAAGCCGTTTCCTTATGAAATAAAATCTGTTAATTGAACTCTGTAATAACTTTAAAGTGAACAATAAAAATATGCAAACAATAGTACATCTATGAAATTAATGTTTGTGTGAAGGAATTATATCAGGAGATAAAATTTAGTTAAGATAATTTATGAAAAATTATTTATTTAGAATTTTTAGTGGGATATCGATTCATTTAATAATTAATTAAATTTTATTACAGCTCATCGCTCATGCAAAGATGGTGCACAGTGGTTCTCACTTTTATCATGAGTTCAATTTTCTTTTTCGTATATTCTACGCGAAACAAATATGATCGACACCAGTCTTTCGAGGCTACATGTCTGTGAAGCATTTCTAGCTACAAAAAAAAAACAATCTCACGTAAATGTACAACTCGTATAAAATGTTTTCTCACTCATTCTCGCAGTTGGACCAACTCGATAATTCACACACGTGCACTAAATAATTTACTACGGTGTGACGCGCAAGGGCAACGTGTGCGTAAGCTTATTTCAGATTTATTATATTAAATATTTTTAATTACATTAATTTAATATCTTTTTTTGTTTCATCTTTATCGTTTCGTATCGTTATGTGTAACTCAAAGTTAAACACAACAATTAAGGCTTCGTAATAGGAGGATATTGTATTTTAATTCACTCGAATCCAGCAACTCTTTTCTTCTCTCTTGGGTTTATTATCATCGAGCTCTTTCAAATTTAGCCCAGCAGACATGCTCTTAATTGTCTTACTTTTCCTATAAACTTGTTTTTTATAAATTATTTACTATCAAACACGTGTTGAAAAAAAATCATACAAATATCTCTAGTGTCTTTATTCGATGTGTTGAAGAAATCGAGTTTTCGAAATACAAATCAAAAATCAAATGAAACACGAAATTATGAGATCGTAAAATAAGGTTTCATGTGTGATACTTGATAATAAATAAATTATAATGAACAATTCTATTTGACAAAATAGGTATCTGCTTGCAAGTTTCGGATTATAAAATATCTTTTTTTAATTTGACTTGTTTATTTATAAATATTAGTATGTACGTGTATGTAAAAAAAGGTGCTTTGCTTGGTATTGCACATGATCCTTTCGTGCGAAAGATTGTAGCCGAGCGTCGACAGTGTACGTCGATACTGGGCCGAATTTGAGCCACCGCTTGATTCGCGAACACTCTCCCAGGCTCGAATCGTTCCGGCTGCGACACCGGTACGGAACGTAACGCAGAACTTGAAGTTGATCACCCGCTCGGAGAGTAAGTACTTCAAACAAGAGGAAAAGCAGGACGAATAAAAATTCGTTCCGGAGAGAATGAATCTCAACGAATCGTTATATACAGACTTGAGTATTTCTTTAATTTCCCAAGAGAATGAAGAAAAATCCGACTTTATAATTTTTGTGTGTTTTTTAACGCTCTCCCTTTCATTGTCCGATAATTGAATTTGTGTTTTTGAATGTGTGTGTGTTTCGTCAGCGATACATCGCTAGTTTTTGAAATGCAGGAAGCAGGCGATACCGGAGAAAATACGACGAAACGGAGATACGCAACCATTCTCGACTTCTCGCTGCTGATGGGAAAAAACATTGTTTTCCCATTTTCAACTGCTCACTTGATCATTGTTCCACTTTTTAACATTCGGATGACGAATTAAGGTCAGATGGCGGATCTTTCGTCGTTCGAGTTATACGATCGAGCTCTGCGGCGGCGTCGTTTCGCATCGCGGCTTTGTCAGCGGGTCCACCATCTCGAATAAATAATTATTTTTTGTTAAAAAATCATAAATCTTGTATATTTAATTTGTTAAGGTATTACTACGGTAAAATCTATACCGTGTAATCGAGCTTAATTTTGGTAAACTTTCAATTTGTATGTCTGTACATCTTCATATTCTTCATACAAAATTTCAAAACCGATTGACTCATACAGTTACTAAATACTTATTGGTGAAAATCACAATTTTATGTCCTATCCCATAAGAGTGTTAAATATTGCAATCTTTAACTCTAAATATCTTAACTTCCTATGAGTGAAACTTATAGTTTTAGTTTGTTAAAAAAATTATACGGTTATTTTTTAACCCTTTCGTGTGTACGTAGCAAATCACGTAGTACAATTTGTACACGTAGTAGTACAAATCACCTTGGATAATCTTGAATTTTAAGTACGTTGTTCTTGAAAGAATTTGTAAATACTTTTCTCAATGAACCTAAGCTCAAAAATCAAATGGTACGGAGAAAAAACAAACCAAAGGAATTCTCAAATACACAGTATCGATTCTACCGTACCTTAAAACGTTTTATTGAAAGTGTAAAAAGAATTCGTTACCGATTCTTATAGGGCTCGCGCCGATACTGCCCGGAGAGCCAGGCGAACCTGGAGCACCCGGAGATGCCCCTGTCTTCTTGTAAAGCAAAGAATTGAAGAAATTCGCTAGCACACCCTCGCCGGATGGCGTCGTGCCAGCTCCTTTCGGATCCAATTTTTTATTCGGAGACGGTACCTAAGTACGAAAGAATTTAGCTCTTCTATTAATCACTGAGAACGAAAATAACACGAAAATACATCATCGGATGATACCACGTATATTAGAACATGCTGTCACGTGTTACAACGATTAAAATGAAAAACACACTCACTGCTTACTGATTTTCTGGGGAAACACAAAACAGAGGAGTATGATAAATCTCTGCAATACTAATGCACAAAAAAATTGATAAACACGAAATAATGACTGCATGGAATCTCTTGAATGAGTTCAAACACAGTACGAACAAATAAACGATTGACAAAAATTCATTCGTCATGCTCGATGACAGCCCTATGTAGAATTAAATAATGTATTAATATATTATTTGACACAAATTTATGAAAGATGACTCACGAAAGCCAGTCAATGATTATACGGAGGTATGAAAATTATTTTCAAAGCTCTCCAACCATGATCATTAGTGACACTTAATTTTCGATAATTCCTTTTTTAGTTACACACGCAACATCTCGAGCATGCTCGTAATATAAATGGTACAACCTGCATGATCGACCCGCTGCTTGCCTGATTTCTCGTCGTGGGAGAACGAGAAGGATCCCTCAAACCGGACAGTGCGGCTTGCTGTCGAGCGAGAAATGCTTGTTCCTCTTCCGCTTGAACTTCGACTTCCCGAGTAACGCACTGATACAAAAAGAATATATATATTTTTTAAATAATCTCTTAATCAGATATCCTTTTCAACGTTGTTTACACTTTGAGCGTACTTTTCTGTTTGTCGCTGGTTGAGCTATGACATCGCGATAATAATCATCCGGTTTCATAGACTGCAAGTTTTCATACAGGATACTGATTTTTTTCATATTATCCCATCCAGCTGGTCTGCAATCAGATAAATGAAAGGACGCATTTAATGAATAAAATTTGGAGGTGTACGGGTGTAAAAAAATACGAAAACTCACATAAGAACGGCGTCTTTCTCGACAACAAGAGCCGGTGTTCTGAACGGTAATCCATAAATTCTATGAGTAAGGTACTTGTACAGCAAATCACAGTTTTTGTCTTCCTTGGCCGACGTGTAGAATAAACCGGCGCCATACTGCAAGCAAAATCGTCTAATCCATTGCTGCATAAAATCGAAATGTTCATCTCTGAAAGAAATAACAAATGATTGAACAGTGAAAACTCTGAACTCTGAACTGAATTTTTTCTCAATAATATTTTTTACTTGTAATCGTGCTCTTTTTCGAGGGTCGACATGTAGTCGGTTTTAGTGATAACAACCACAACATCGAGTCCCAGATTGGTTGTAAGCACTTTTTCAGGTAAAGGTAAGCTGCCGTTGGCATCTTCGTCCAAGTTGCGACTCGTGCGCCTCAATGGACTACCAGGATCCAACTCGTCTCCTGGTTCCACATAATCTTGCCATTTTTTAATATCTACAAATTTATTACAAAAATTTTATTTTTATTGACAGTATAAATAAAAATATTGGCTATAATTTTTTAATATTTACTTAGTTGTCTGCACTTTTGCCTGGTATCGTTATCTAACTCCAACTTATCAATGTGATTTCCCAAAAGAGATGCCCAAGCTCGAAGCTGATCAAGAATGGCCCATGGCGTTGTCATAGCTGCGACAAGCATCACCAGTGTGTGCGGAAATCTTTCCTTTGTCAGAGCAAATCGCACAAGATTTGCGTGACCAGGATCTCCGTCCAGTACCCATACCGATAACCTTGTTTGATCTGAGAAATAAATAAAATGAAAGATAAATGAACTCTTTATTATCAGAGTATATTTTACATACGAATTAAAAAAAAATTTTACTCGCCATCTCTGTAATCGTCACGAACGTCGATGTAAGCAAATTCAAGACCAGAACCTTTTTTTGGATCTTCTACACCTTGCAGTTTAGCAATTAATGTTGTCTTGCCACTCTCGTTATCACCTGTTCAATGACATATGATACCAATTGTTTTAAACATTATTTTTCGTGACAAGTTATTTGACAAGTGAATTGAAAAAAAAAATTGTTTAATGCTATCGCAAAGCGTCCACATGACTTATAAGGTGATATAATCATCACGATTGAAAATAAAAATTCTAAGCATGTATCTATTCATGAGAGTTGATAGGCTTGTTTAGGATTGTTTTAAACATTATTTTTCGTGACAAGTTATTTGACAAGTGAATTAAAAAAAAAAATTGTTTGACGCTATCGCAAAGCGTCCACATGACTCATATGGTGATATAATCGTCACGATTGAAAATTAAAATGCAAAGCATGTAAATCTATTCGTGGGAGTTGATAGGCTGGCATCGTACGAATTTACCTAAAACGAGGACGTTCTTGTTCGACGGTAATTTATTGTTGCCGCTGTTTTGTACTTCTGCCAGAATCGAGGACCTGAAAAATCGAAAGGCCTGCGCTTTTGAACCCTTGCAGAAAAATGATCGACCGATTTGCATCAGGTAAAACTCGAGTGCATTAAACTGTGTGCGTATTGACACGCGGATACAGATGATTCAGATAACACACAATATATGAAATAAAGACGATATTCTTTGATTTGTTTAATAAATGAAGACGCCAAGTTTTTTGCGGACGTACCAAAGATTATCTTTGTTGTCGACGTCCTCTTTCTTTTTCCCGTTAAAACCATTGCTCTGCGACATCGTCATCTCGATCGTCCTCGCAACTACTGCCATTATCCATTTGACAGCGCATCCGAAAGGTGTTGCTGCCTAAGTTCGCGGCATGAAGCTTAAAATCGAGAATAGAACGGAACGGAGCAAAAATTTGAGACCACACTTGGTGGAGTTCACGGAGGTGGCGCTGACGACGCTCGTACCACGAATTTCTCAACTGTATTTTTTTGCATTTTGATAATTGATTCTATTAATTAAAATATGCAATCTATAACAATTCTTTTGTACTCTTAAATCCTCTATAACGATTTCCTAATGACTGAAAAAAAAAACTTTCGCGAAAGTTGATTATTTAAAGTTTTAATATATTTTTGGGACAACTTGACACTAAATTTTCAATTTTTTATTACAAAAAATCTATCAACTCTAAAACATTTTTTTTCCCTCTTTTTTAAATTTTTAAAAACCTTGTGACAACTAAATTCAACTTTACATTAGCATGCTTTTCTTATTTATTACTTTCTCGTCTATGACTGTAAGTTGTCGATTTTGCAACGATATAGATTTCAAAAAGTATGCGAGCAAAATGCAGTCCTAAAATAAAAATATATATAGTGTATTCTCGATTGATTATTTTTAAGAAATTCTACGTGAACGAATAAAAATAAGAAATTATAAAAATGTCGAATTATTCAAAATAAAAGTTTTATCTTTCGTGATAAATATCGACCGTTTGTAAAAACGAAATTATTTCTTTATCGTACCGCCAATGAGTCCGTGGTGACCGGGCGAGATTCGCCAACGAGGTGCTGCTCTCTGTTGGCATGAATGCAAGCAAAATGGCCGCCTCTGTCAAAAAATACAAGTAGTCGAGTGACAGAAGGCACAAGTCGAGAGTTAAAAATATTTTAGAGAATTCAAAACGTGAGAAATCGACAAATAAATTGTCAGGTGAATGAAACTACGTCTTAGAGTGCTGTCTTTAGAAAATAAAATGATGAAAATTTGAATAACTCTGGGCGTGGCACACCTTGCATCTTAATTTTGACACTGTCTTATTAATGTTTCAGCTTTAATACCGTTTTACCTCTCTCTCTCTCTTTCCAAATTTTGGCAGGTATAGAGAAGAAGAAAATTCCGAGTAACATGATCTCATATCTGCTTGAAAAAAATAACCCACTTTATAACTAAAATACAGTTTTGACAATATAGAGGTTATCTTGAAAATTGTACTGTACCACTGGTTTTGTTTTTTCCCTCACACTTGTCACAATTTTCTTTCCTAGCTTTTAAATCGTCTAACAACTAGAAATCAAGACCTCATGGAAGATAATAATAAAGATAAATCTACAAGTAATTCAGAACATGAAAAGAATTCAAGAAATCATGTACTTGAGGTCAAAGAATTGAAAAATTTCCATAAAGTTCGAGGATGTTCCTTGAAATTGAAATCCTTGTCCCAACTTCCTGTTTCTCTCCTGAGCAAAGAAATTGCTCTGAGAGGCCTGATTAATCTGAGTTTGCCTATTCATGTACAAAATATATTGTATTTAATAAGAATTGATATTTGGGAATTTTTATTTGAAACAAAATTATTGCAGTTACTGAAAAAAATCGTAGCAGGAGAAAGCTGCAGGAGGGACCGAACGGACAATGCCAGAGAAGCAGGAGTAGAAATATTGGAAGCGATTCTGGCAGCTAGCATGGAGAAAAGAGGAAGCGCAGAGCTTCTAGGTGTGGAGCATAATTCCAAAAATGCCAGTACTGATTCCCTCAATTCGGATAGTAAGAGCAGCTCGCTGAACTCAAAAATGGGCCAAGAATCGGTAAAAAATGTTTTATCAAATACTTTGTGTTAAATTTTATCAAATCTCTATACTCAACATTTCTTTCCTCCCTCAAAAATAATGCCGCTTATCCAGGAGAGTTGGGAGAAAGCGTCCCACTCTAAGACCTTTTCCACAAGCTCAACTTCTACCGATAACAATATCGTATCTGCTCTTGAAGCAAAAAAAGAGTTTGATGGAAAAGTGAGTCCGGTAATAATTAAAAAGAGAGGTTCTAAGCACGCTAGATTTTTTTTTTTTTCGCTTTTCTCAGCAAACACCTTGATTTTATGGTTTCAAAATTAGCACATTTTTCACAAATCGCAGGAAAATTTTATAAATTTCTAGCATTTTCAAGAATATTCATCACACAGATTTTTTACAAATCCATCTTGAATTTTTATAAAATAGTTTTTTAAAAATAGTATAGTCTAAAGTACATTTCTCAATATAGAATCTATCTGGCGGAGACACTGGCCCGCCGTTACTCAACGGTGAACGAAAGCAAGGAGTGACTCGCGAAGTGACTTACATCTGCCCGTATTCCGGTCCGACACCGGGAATTCTGAACGTGACGAATTACAAGCTCCATTTCCGCAGCATTGACCGCGAGACTCCGCGCATCGTGGAAGTGCCACTCGGCGTAGTGAGTAGAATCGAGAAAGTCGGCGGTGCCTCGAGTAGAGGAGAAAACTCGTACGGCATCGAAGTATTTTGCAAGGACATGAGAAACCTCCGTTTCGCACACAAGCAAGAAAAGCACTCCCGACGTGACGTTTTTGAAAAGCTTCAACAGTATTCTTTCCCACTTTCGCACAAACTTCCGCTATTTGCATTCGAATACTCGGAAAACTTTCCGGAAAACGGTTGGAACGTCTACGAGCCAATAGCCGAACTCAAAAGAATGGTAAAGATTGGACAAAGAGGGAATATTTCGACGAGAAAGATCGCACGTGCCTCGTACGTCTTTTTTTACGCAAATTTTTTTTTTCAGGGTGTAAACAACGATATGTGGAAAATTTCAAAGATAAACGACACGTACAGTCTGTGCGACAGTTATCCAGCGATCTGGGCGGTCCCGGCCGCGGCGAATGATGAAGATCTGCAAGCGTCGGCGGCGTTCCGGAGTCGCGGCCGATTGCCGGTCCTCTCGTGGATTCACCCGGAAAGCCAGGCGACGATAACGCGCTGCGCTCAACCGTTGGTCGGCGTCAGCGGCAAGCGAAGTCGCGAGGACGAGCGATACGTTCAGTTGATAATGGACGCGAACGCACAGAGTCACAAACTCTTCATCATGGACGCACGGCCGATGGCGAACGCGGTCGCGAACAAGGCGAAGGGCGGTGGCTACGAGAGCGAGGACGCTTACCAGAACGCAGAGCTCGTTTTTCTCGACATTCACAATATTCACGTTATGCGAGAGAGCCTGCGAAAGCTCAAAGGTAAGAAACGAAAGAGCGACGGGACTTGCGATCATTCAGACAAGAGATTATTCAAAATTTCTTCTCGGTCGCAGAAATATGTTTTCCAACCATCGACGAAGCCAGGTGGCTCTCAGGAATTGAATCCACTGTCTGGCTAAAACACATCAAGTGCATTCTCGCCGGAGCTGTCAGGATAGTCGACAAAGTCGAGAATCACAAAACCTCAGTCCTCGTTCATTGTTCGGACGGTTGGGATCGAACTGCGCAGGTAAAGTTCCATGACTCTGTGATTGATGTGTAAAATGAGCGTCGATAGATTTTGTTATAAATCTGCATAAACTTTCTTCAACATCATATACACGTGTGTATCAAATTTGAGAAGGTTTTACTGTGCGAAAGTCGAGATATTTAATGATTGATATCAAATTTTTCTGTACCCTCTCCATAAGAATGCATGTTGAAATTACAATTTGTATTAATAAATATTTCGAATTCCAGACGGTAAGTCTCCTAAAATTTTGCTGAGAGTTTTATATACCATAGAAGAAACTTTGTTTAGTTAATTAGAAAAATCAATTAGAAACAGTTTATTAATATGCCAAGTATACCTGGTATTTTTACCCTTCAATTCAGAATTGGTTTTTAGTCAATTTGCAAAAACTTTTCTTAATAAGTTTGAACTCACAAATCACTTTGAACGTCAGCAAAGGTTATAAAAAGAAAAACATTGTAATTATTAAAAACGTAGAAAAGTTGTGTTTTTTTAATATTTTTTTTATATCGTTTAATAAAAAATGAAAGAATGTAAAACTATATTAAAATATCTACTTCTCTTTCTTATTACCACAGCTCACCGCTCTGGCGATGCTGATGCTCGATCCTTACTACAGAACGATAAAAGGCTTCGAGGTTTTAATTGAAAAGGAGTGGTTGAGCTTTGGCCACAAATTTCAACAGGTAACTAACACCGGAAGTCGTTAATACGTAGCTTGGCACGCTTCGAAGCGAACACAAATATTATTGCAAATTGTTTAATTGCAGAGAATCGGACACGGTGATGAGCATCACAGCGATGCCGATCGTTCTCCGGTATTTCTACAATTTATCGACTGCGTTTGGCAGATAACTCAACAATTTCCAAACGAATTTCAATTCAACGAACACTTTCTCATAACAATACTGGATCATCTTTATTCTTGTAGATTCGGAACTTTTCTGTTCAGCAGGTAGTTTTCTTTTTTAATTTGAAAGAAAATATATTTAATACTTTTGTAAAATATATTTTTCAATTTGAAGAATTATCGTTACTAAGAAATGCATCACTTGTCCAAACTATTTGAAATATTGATTTATTTTCAGCGAACGTGAGAGAGTTCAAGAACAAGTTAAGCAAAGAACGGTCTCACTGTGGTCCTACACTAACAGTCAATTATCACTTTACCAAAATCCATTGTACAGAGCCGGACCGTACTACGGGCCGTATTGCCTTCCTGTTCTTATCCCCGTAGTCAGTATGAGACACATAAGACCTTGGAAAAGTTTGTACTGCCGATGGAACCCGGCGATGCGACAACAGGTATTTCTTTCAATATTTATTTAACACACTTTGCTAATTACTTCTGAGATTGACAAGTTTCATCGGTGAATATATTCGTTGAAAACATGATTGATGGACGTTTCTTTTTGTTCCTTGTCAAAAAGGATCCTGTTTATCAACGAACGAGAGAACTTCTAGTCTTGAAGGAGCAGCTGGAGAAGCAATTGGAGGAGGGAAGGAGGGAGCAGGCGTCACGAGCGAACAGGTCACTGACGTCACCGGCCCCACCGAGAATACATTCCCCGGTTCATTCATAGCCCGAGAATGTGACGATAAAATTCGTCGACCAGACCGAGCATCGATCGGCCTAAGCTTAGCTGTGTAAATTGAAAAGAAACGACAAGGAAAAAGAAGTGTCACACGCTTACGCGAATCCTCGAGCGGAGAGAAAAGAAAATTCGTCTCTCTTCGGAGCAATCGCGACTTTACGTCCACGTACCTCTCTCCCCTCTCCTTTCGTATTCTTTTTTTAATCATTATTACCGATTTCTTTACCTCTTTCGTCGACTGAATTTAGACACCACCGTGTACAAAGTTCTCCTTAATAAAGACAATTTTTAACTCGTGCGCCTCGTCTCGTTTTCGTAACGTGAACAGAAAAAAAAACGAACAGAGAAGGAGAGAAAATGGAAAAAATGTTTCTCTATTTTCTTATTTACATTCCTGCTCCTCTCTTATATCTAATTTTTCACAGTAGATGATTCGTGACCCTTTCATGGGAATAGAATTGGTGTACAGTCAAGCATTGAGATAATGTTATTCAATAAATATAGAGAGAGGTAATCGAATCAGCGATGATTCGTGCGTGGCGTTGTTAGCAGTCGAAGCATGAGAATATATGGACTTTCCAACATGAGAGTGTACAGATAGCTGCAGACGTACGTCGCGACTAAATTTCCAAGGGAGAGAATCCCGTTCGGGATTAGGTCGATGTGCGCCGACGTTTCGCCGCGCAGGAACATTGAATTTATGATCAAGGGATTTATCAGATAGGCACTGTAGGTCAATCTGCTCAGGGGTATCCAGGCCTTGAACGATAGGATTTTATTGACTATTCCTGAGTGAAGAAAATATAATAATTAATTGAGAAAGAAAAAGCAATTGTACCTAGACGTAAGTTACTGAGTAAGAAAAAAGTAAGATGTACACTTTTGTAACGAACAACTTTTGTTCCAAAACGTGCAAACTTACCACCGTGATTCGTGCAACAAGCGATCATCAGCCAGCTGAGACCAACGCCCCAGATCGTGCGACTCAAGGCAACGTAGATCGCCGAAGAGAGCGGGGATATTTGTTTTTCCCAGAGACCAAAGAGGACCAAAATATTGCAAGCACTTCCGAGAATCCAAAAAACGGTCACGGTTATCTGAAATTTTGTTAAGAACGTTGATACACCGATTTGGCCAGGAATTACATTTGTATGATAATTCTCACCCTCGGGAGTGTCAGCTTATTTTTAATTCTGACGAGATAGTATGCGGTGACGATTCCGACGATGTAGGGACCGATTCTGGTCCACGGAGGATCGTACAACAAATCCAGCATTGCGTACTGTTCGTCCATTCTGGAAGAAAAAAGTAAAAATTTCATTCCAAGAATCGTTTCTCTTGAAAAGTATTCGCAACTCACGTAGGCACGTAATTGTAAGCGTAGGACAAATATCCGGTGATGATTGTTGAGCCGCACAGAAGAAGAACAAAAATTGTCACAGCCGTGTAGAAATAACTGGAAGAGAGAAAGTATATATTTGAACGAATTGGAGAAATAAACTCCCATGGAAATAATTGAAAATTCATTGTTGAACCGTTTTTAATCATTTTTTTGTTCTTGGCAATGATTTTTTTTTTTTATAAATTCGATTGGTTATTGGACAATTTGTCTTTTCATGTTTTTCCATGGGAGTTTTCTTAATCATTAGAAGTGGTTTTTATCTGAGCCATCTTCAGTTTTTCGGATCTGACCGACTCACATAGTCGAAAGGATGAGTAGGAAAGTTGCTATTATGAAAAACTGCATGTCGTTGGAGAGATACCAGCTCCAGGACAAGCACTGAAAATTTCAATTTATTAGAATTACTTGTTTCCCAAAGAAAACGTAAACAGAAAAAAAGAAAAAAAAATATTGTTAAATAGCAGATATCGAATAAAACTTGAAAATTATGAAAAAATAATTTTAAAAAAATACCATTGTATCACGTCCAAACATATTATTTATGTACAGCAAATTTCTCCACCAGTATTTAGCGCAGACTTCGTGGGGCCTTTCAGTCATGTAAAATTGCGAAGTTTCGCCGTACCATCCAGCATTCATTTGGAGTATACCAATCATCATCATGTATGCCGGTGTCAATCTGATTATCGAAAATATTTTGACAATGGGAAAAATTTCAAAAAGTTAAAAAAATTCGTTGAAAAATAAAAACAAGTGGTTGGCAATTTTTTAACTTGCCTCACGAATCTCTTAAACACAGCACCCAAAAATTGAGCAGCCTTGACTTTAAAGATGATAACCTCGTTCTCCTTTTTGTTCACGAAGCGGGGCTTATAGTAGAGATACGAGACGAGAAAACCGCCGAGGAAGAAAAAGGTGTCGACCGAGAGGGTTGCGTTGCTGATTACTTGCATCGCGAAACCTTCCGCCGATCTCCACGACAGTGGTTTGTTATCTGTTAATTAAATGGAGATTATGAAATAATAGAATAATTAGCATCTAAGGTAAACGTCCCAATAATTGGACAATTTTTACTATATTATTTTTAATATTTTAATTATTTTTTTCTCAATAAAATCGTATGGATTATTTTTCCTGTACGAAGAAGTGTATTTTTCATAACGTTAATTTATTGGAAAAAACTCGCTCAAGCCTAAAGACAGGGTCGATTTTCTGTCCAACTATTGGGACGTTTACCTTATTTAATTATTAATAACTCATTTATTAATCATTAATTGGAAATGATGAAATAACAGAATAATTAGTATCTATTTAATTATTAATAATTTATCTATTATAGAATAATAATTTATTAATTTATCACTATTAATAACGAATAAATCATTTAATTACTTATTAATGACAATAAACAAATAATTCTTGAAAAAAGTAGTGCGACAATAAAAAATATCAAAAAATCAGTGAAAAATAACTGACCGGTATAATCTGCCATGTAAAAAACAGTGTGAATAACGATGATCCATATCATTCCCAAAAATCTCAAACCGTGAATCTGAACGACCGCTTCGGATCCTAATTTTGTGTTGAACAGAATTTTCGTGTTCGTGTAGATGGAATAGCATTGCAAAATTTCGCCGAGCATCCCAGGACGTTTTATTGGCGTCGGAGCCAGGCAAGATTCTCCGCATTCCGTTGGATTCCCTGCACCGAACGATTTATTTTATTTTTCACATTTTTCTTTATTAGTGTAATAAATATGTCGAAATTGTAGTAAATGTCGAAAGAAAATTGTTTAAAAATTGATTATCAAGTGTTTACAATATTTCATTGAAAGCAAGACGCGAAAAACATTGGAATAAATAAATAATTACCATTAGTGATGCGAGTGTTGTTATTTCCATAACTATCGCGAATGGGTTTTTTGCTCTTGAGGTACTTTTGGTAAACGAGAACGTCGTAGATGGTCCCGAGGAGCATAAGAACGAGCGAAACGATGAGAATCGAGGCGACGACAATGTTCCTCGCGTTGACGAACCAGACATGATCGTCTCGCAAATCCCTGACGTTTTCGAGCTTGAAATTCGCCGAGTAAAGATCGCCGATAATGAGGGTTCTTTTTTCGAAGATACTCTCGAGAATCGTGCCCAATTGATTAGTCGTGCAGATCGTCGGCATGCAAAGTCCAAGCGTCACCAGATCCTGCAAAACAAAATCTTTTGTAACTCTACGTTTTCGCAAAAGATTTCCTCGAAAATTTGTACAAATCTTCTTTGACGCGATATGCAAATGTTTATTAAATTTTTTGAGGTGTTTATGATGTCGAAGTCAACATATTTTTTGTTAAAAATCACGTATTAAATTTTGGGTTTTTTAAATCTTAATCGTCTTCGATGGTACATATACACAGGCTTTTAAAACTTTTTCATAATTCCTTACATCGAAAAAATTCTCCTCGGTTTAAAAACAAAATTTGAAAGAAACTGCTTTTTATAATTTTCGTACACGCGCAACAAATGTAGATAACCTTGGACGACCTTGAACTTTGAGTATGCAATTCTGGAATGACAATCAGTGACAGCTTTTTTGAATAATCTTTTAATCTCGAGAGGCACGTGTCACGAATAAAAACTGGGGAAAAGACTTTTGGATGTGACCTAAGCTACAAAACTACATTTTAAGAATATATTTTTCAAGATAGAAATCAACAAATTATTTTATTTAAAAAAAAAACAAATAAGTTTCATGTTTTTTGTAAGTATTTTTAACGATTGAATGAAATTTATGAATGTATGCTTTGATGGGGAAAAATGAATAAAAATTTTTCGATTTTTCAAGCGATTCACCTCGTTGGGCAATCTAACGTGATACTGGAGCGTGCTGTTGTGACGGAAGTGAGCGACGAAATAGTTCAAATCGAAGGGTGGAAATTCCTCGTTGGAGTTTCGATACTTGGATGCATTTTGCAAGGTTTCTTCACGGAGAGCGAAGGGAATCCGGTTCATCGTGTCGATGCATTGACTCTTACTGCCGAGCCAGTAATTGTTTCCATACAAGAATCCAGGCTTCGGTTCGCCGCTGGAGTCGAGCACTGAAATTCGTTTTTCATCAACAAAATAATCCAGCTGTTTAGAAAATATAACGAAAATTTTCACTCAGAGGTATATTGATTTGAAGTTTCACATTTTCTACGTTCTGGATCAGTTTTTAGCGACGAGAGAAAGTTTTTTAATATTCATAACGATCCTGCGTTCTCGCGTTATTTTTTTGAGCATCGACTGCGAAATTTTCGCAGAAATTATATGAATTAATTTTTTTCGCCGGTCTCCATGCGAGTTATCGTTATCCGATGGCGAACAGAGAATTTCGCAAGCTGGTCGCCTTTTTTCGACTTTCCTCATTTGCTCACGGCGCACAATGTTAATAATTATTATGCAAGCTGCAATTAGCGCAATCTCTCTATTCCCTTTGTGTCCCGCGATCAGCTGAAATATCGTTCACTTTTCCATTCCTTGCTCCTTTCGGAGCAAAATGAACATTTTTTGCGTTAAGGTAGATCTATAGTTTTATCGTTTGTTCAGGATTTTGTTGAAAATTCGTACAGTCGTTATTTGATATGTTACGCATATGCGTACCAAATTTTAACAGGTTTCACCATCACGTAGAAATTGAGATATTTATTGTTAAAAATCCCAATTTTCAGTGTTCTCCCGTAAGAGCCCATAAGTATTAAATATTACCATTTTCAACCCTAAATATCTTGAAATCTAGATGGTGAACCTTCTTAAAATTTAGCACAGCTCTTTATTGCACTTCAATGAAGCTTTCTCTGTTGCAGTAGAAATATCTTAATAAATTGAAATAAAAACTTTTGATTTGACTGTACCTATAAAACTACTTTAATCCTACGCGTTGATAAAAAATGCAATCCCTGAAATTTATAATACTTTGCATCCCTATTTTCGACCTTTGTACAACCGTTCTCAAACGTTTTCATAAAAATATACTGAAAAGTACTATTTTTAACAGGCTTTTATTTTTGTCAAACGAGTAATTTCTTCTTTTCACACGTTCCTTAATTTTCGTTTCATGATTTTCATTGAAAGATACTGCAAAAGTATTTTTTTGGACGTATTTTCATTTCTCGTCAACCGAGTAATTTCTTTTCATGTGCGTGACAAGTTTCTTCGTCATTTTCATTAAAACTGGTATTTTTTTAACGTATCTTTATTTTTCTTCGAACGACTAATTTCTTAGATTCACATGCGCGAGAAGTTATTTAATGATTTTCACCAAAAGGTACTGGACAGTATTTTTTATTTGTAATCTTATTTTCATTTTTCGTCAGACGAGTAATTTCTTATTTTCACGTGCGCGAGTAGTCGGCGACAGGTGACATTAGTGTGCGTTGAGTTTTAAACGAGTTTCTTGTGTAACAGCCCCTTACACTCTTACACAACTCGACTACAATCTCGTGTCCCCTCATTCGATTACTCATAATATTTTTTTTTCCCACTTGCAAGATGTGCAACCTGTATCTCGTGTTTTTACAACCCTCTCGCGGGAATAGTCAGTTTTATTTCAAATTCCATAAATGGTCAAGCCGAAGAGCCAGAAAAAAAATTAATTTGTCGACAATAAATGTAATAATAATAATATGGACCATTTTGTTGTAAAATATTTAAATCATAAAAAAATATCTGAAGGTTGTATTATGATAAATTGTCGTATTTTGGAAATTGTGTTTTAATAATATTATAAGCGTGTGAATGATTAATTTTTACAAACTCTTGAGCGCCCAGAGTTTTCGATGGTCGATCGCATCCCTGAATTCAGCGAGCTGACGAGAGCACTCGCTCGAATTGAGCGTCGTTTCTGCAGTTATGGCGACCGCGTAAGCCGGCAAAGTTCGCTTCACAACATCCGTCGAATTTTCACTGGTCGCGAGGTCGATAAACGTCAGAAACACGCAGCAGCACGAAACAATAAACTCCCTTCTCATTTTGTCGCGATATAACATATCCCTTCGCGTTTTTCAGCGTCAATATACTTCACCGAAGAAATCTTGAAACGTCGAGTTGAGAATAAAATTCAAAAAAATCCCATGATTTTTCAACGCCGGACGAACTTTATTATATTCGAAAATTTATTTGCAGAATACGTTTTTCTATCGCTCTGTCAATGATCAGACTTTTTCAAAATCACGCACAAATTTTTATTTCGTAATTGTAGAATTTTTTTAAGATTACTAATATTATTCGAGTATTTGAATATTCGAGATTCGTGGAGCACACCGAAATGTGTGGAGTCTAGATCGGCGGTAACGATCCGTCTAGTTCGAGGCTCCACGAGATGACTGCGGCATTTGTAGCTGAGATATCCAGGATCTCACGCCTGGACGAGACTTTTGCTTTTTTGCGTTACCTCGCACACTCTCCCCTCCTTTTCTAGTTCGATCTCCAATGACTATACGCGTCATAAAGAAATCTTTCTGGCTTCAGGAAAAGTAGATTCGAATCCCACGAATTTAAAAAAATTTATGCACGACGTTTTTCCTTGTTCCACCGATATCAAAACATCCTTATTTTGTATACATTAATTTCATGATTATTCAATACAAACTCTGCAAGAATAATAAACATCGTACAATCTCCATTGATTACCCTTTATTGTTTCCTTAATTAAGGATGTCTATCAAAAATGTCGATTTGAAGAAAAGTGTACACTGAAAACGAAATTTGGTTGATTCAAAAAAATATTTGTTTCAATACGTTCAACGATATTAATTTGCAAATTTAACTAAATTCTTGGTTGATTTAACTGAAGTTTCATTATTTCAAATAAACAAGTGTTGTTTCGACGAAATATCTTCAACTAAATGTTTTTCAACTAAATCTGTTCTCAGTGTATAATTTTGGGATCAAACGATTGGAAAAGTTCCCAGCTATAAAATCCGCATAAAAAAACCTGCTTTTGCCGACCGTATAATGAAAATAATCGTAACTGAAAATTCGATTTTTAACATTATTGAGTTGATGCGAGAACACAATTCCGGATCTTTATTTGAAAAAAGTTATATGCAGATGAGTGACTATTTATAAAAATTAATTATTATATTCATTAAACATTTTTAAACCTATAGGACGAAGAAAAATTTGAGATTCCGGGCCTTTCTTATTAACTATTTAACAATTAACGATCATTTATTGTTTATTTATTATCTATCATTATCTATCATTATCATTTATTAACTATTGAACTATTAACGATCACTTATCGTTAATAGTTAAATAATTAATTAAAAAAGGCCCGGAATCTCATTATCGTCATTACGATAAAACGTCATCCAGAGCTCTATATAATAATACACCAAGCATTGACAAGTTTTCTTACCTTAATCAAAACAACACTTTAACAAAAGTATTAACGTTACTAAATATACTTTTTGGATAACCACGATAACTCTTAATTCCTAAAAACTTGACCCTTTATTTAAGTATTATCTAATTGCAGTACAAAGCATGTTAAAATAATGTATAAAAAGTATCTAACACTTGACTTGGAAGACATCCTTAATGTCTATATTTTATTTTACTTTAACGTTCGAATTCTCAGCGAGTTCATTATTTTTAAGTATTATCGTAATTTCGGGTTATTGCATGTTATTTGACTTAAATATAACATTTTTCGGTAGAAATAATGTTGGAAAAAGTAGTTGAAAGGGCGATTCGCCGAAAAATTGTATTTACGACGGAACGGAGAAAAAAAATTCGCGGGAACGGTTGCGAAAGGAGTGTAGTAATCGAAGGTGAACTCGAGAGTGTCCCAATATTATGGCACCTGTATAATTAATGGGAATAATACAATGTATAGAGTTACATAATGCCGGAGCGCAGGGTCACTCGGTCCATTTAACAAATCTCGGCTTACGTTCACACGTTACGTTGTTTAGAGGAGAGCATAATTTTCGCTCCATAAAAGATATACACGCTCCGATCTTTCTTATCGAGCGCGAGCGAGTATACGTGCGCGCGCGAGTGAGGAAGAAGGAAGGAAGAAAAAATCGGGCCGAAGTCGGCGAGAGTCGTTCGCGCGCCGAAATTTTTCGGAATCGCGGTTACGTTCACTCCGCGAACGCGTTGCATTCCTGCGAGGGCAAAAGGAGCTTATCTTCTCGCTAATAACCCGGTCTCCAGCTCTTTCGTTTTTTTTTTCTTTCTCTCCCGAGTTCGCGATCTTATGCAATAAGGAGTGTTTTCACTCGCTCGCCGCGGAGCGAAAACTCCGGCTCAAACGCGAACTGGAACACCCCGCGGGTTCGCGAGGGGAAACTCGTTCGCTAATTCTTGCGATACCAGAGGTTTGTTCACCTACTTTTTTCACCAAACGCATATTCATTTTTTATACCTCATCGTCATTCAATATATTACGCTTAGAAAAAGTACAAAGACGCTCCTAACCCAAAAAATGATGAGATTTCGATTATGCTAATCATAAATCAAAGACGAGTTTTTCGACAATCTGGGCAGTAAGTTCGCTCTTACTCTTCATTTCTCTACACATGACCTTATTTTTTCGTATTTTATCTTGAATTTGGCTGCTATAAAAAAATTGACTAAGGTAAACGTTCCAATAGTTGGACAATTTTCGCCATATTATTTTTAATATTTGAATCATTTTTTTTCAATAAAATCGTACGGATTATTTTTCCTGCACGAAGAAGTGTATTTTATTGGAAAAAACTCGCTCAACCCTAGAGCCAAGGTCGATTTTCTGTCCAACTATTGGGACATTTTACATATTTAAACGTTTATGTATTTATTTATAAGAAATATTGTTTTAAATTAACACATAAAATGAATTTTGGATCACTAAAATATCAGACAATAGTTTAGAAATAAATTTGAAATAGATTTTCTTTGAATATTTTTAAAAAACCCTTAGCTGTCCAACTATTAGGACGTTTACCTTATTTTGGAATAAATTTACTCAAAAAAAAACTCTGCAATTTTAAAAAGCCAAATTGAGCTTCAAATATGGTCTTGAGTATAAAAGTAAAGAGTATAGCAGCTAAATCTGAAACGATTCGAAAAAAGACACACAGTGGGACGAAAGAGGGAATAAAATTTCAAAGAAGCATCCATCGGTCCCCCTTTCGTCTGATCACTTCGTGGAGTCAACGAATTAAAATAATTTATTCCGTGAGAAGTTAAAACTGATTCGTATTTTGTAATTGTTATACTGACAAGTTTTCCGCCAGTCATGCTCGTTCGAAGACACGAAAACGGTGGTCAGCCTTAACCTCCAGAGACAATTCGACCGCGCGGGGGGGGCTGTGTCGAAATCATTTCGTCTTTCCTTTTTTTTTGCCCTGCGGGCAAAGGAATGCAGTGTCGAAATTGTATTAATAATGCCAAGGTCTTAAAATATATACCCGAAAAAAGGACCATTAATATTCGAAAATGTTCGCAAGCCATCCTTGGCGAGCGCGTTAGAGAGCCAACTCGTATCTCGATTTATTTCTCCTCATCCCGCCGAGAAGTCACGAGTCGCGTCCGTACAGCGAGTGGCCGAGAAAGAAATAATGAGCCGTGCGTGAAAATGACTGGAGTAATGGGCTCGAGAGCGCAATTCGGAACAGCATCGTGAAAGGAACGAGAGAAGCGCCGAGTTCCTTCTGCAACTCGCGTGAGCGTTCGCCCATCGATACGTAGAACACATAAAGCTACTAATATCTTGTACAATTGTAAACCGGACGTTGCGTCACACGTTTTATATTTCTCGCTGAGAGATGCGGAGAAAGCGGCGATCTTCCGCTTCCGGCTTTTTCCTCGCGGCCAAGTCGCCTCACGAATCTTATACGAATTTTTCTTTTTTTTTTCCTCCAAATACTCGCACGATTCCATCATATCCTAACATACATAACATGCATCATACTTTGATTTTCCTGTTTGGACCCGTCGACTGTTTCTTTCTCGAAACATCAAAAGCGCGGCCTTGAATCGATCGCCATGGTCATTCGGTCAAAAAACAAATCTCTATAAACTATACAAAAAAAAAAACTTACGCACATGCGTTGAAACGAGCCCCGGGGCAAAACCCGGAGTCCACCGGTCGTCCTTCTATCGCAAGAATCTCCAACAGACGAACGAATAATAAATTTATTTCGTGCGCGATTTTTGGTAGGGGAAGGTCATCAAACGTTGAAAAATGTCGCCTCGCACACGTTTCATCGAGACAATTATTACGTCCGTACCAAAGCTCCATTTGACGCTCCCGATGCGAACCATCTGCGAATTATGTTCTCAAAACACAAAAAGAAAAGGAAATTGGATTTGTGACGTGGGCAGAACATTTTTTAATCAATAAATGCCGTGTAAAGAAAATAAAGTAACAATTTTCTGATTTTCAAGATGTTATTATCAGCACATGGAAGTTAGCATCAATTTTTCACATATTTCGTCCACTTCGCTCTTTTCATTCGTTTTTTTCCATTCCATTTTCTCCATTAACTTCATCATTCTCTGCCCCTTACTCAGATAAGACAAAGTGTCAACAACAGTAAATAATAATAATAATAGTAATAATAATAATAATCGTAAAACCTGGAAGTCAGGCCTCGTATTTCTCCAAGAAGTTTTACAAACTGTCGTCGGCGCAAGTTCTAAAGAAAGAAGTAGCAATACAACATTAATAATAATGATAATAATAATAATAATATAATACAGTTGATAATACAGTAATAACGGCGCATTATTACAATATTGTAAATATCACAACATTAATATCTGTGTCGCAAGCCCGATTAACAAAAGACCTTTTTCTCATTTTGCTGTTTTTTTTTCCAATGATTTTGGTTCTTCGTTTATTGTGGAAAATTACACGAAAGCTCCAGATATAAAAAAAGGAGAAAAATATGGTACTTCCCCGGAGCTTGTTTGGCTCATCGTCTCGGACGCGAAAAAAAGAAAGAAAGGAAAATTCCTGATGCTTTATTGATTGATTTGACGTTTTTGTTTTCTTCAATTCCCTGTCACAAATATCATTGGCGCTAGACTCGAAGCGAGGTTTCGTGATGATCGAAAAAAGATAAAACGTAAAAGAAGATAATGTACAAAATATTTTTTCGCGCGTTGGTCGCGACGTTTTTTAACGCGATCAGTGTTTTTCAGTCACACAGCTGTGTCTCGTTACTTGAGGAAAAAAAAACAGTCTTCTTTCGTTATTTTTATACAAAAGATAATTGAACTTTTCGTGAAATTGGTAGATTTTTTATTCATAAAAAAATATGAACGAAATTTGGAAGATACATGCAAATGCATCTTTAGTACGGACTGGATATTATAAAATAATTACCAATAGATTGGGTAGAGAAACGAAAAATTTTTTTTCCAAAGCAACGAGTTTCGTTCACCGTTGACGCACTTAAAACCGTTTTCCTCTAGGTGTTAATTTTCGTTTTTCGAGTCTCGATTGTTTCCCGATCGAAATTCTTCTCCAACAGTCCGCCGAAATCAAGAAATTCATCCTCATATGTTCCAGTACAATTAATTTCACCTCAAACGCTATTTTGACGGAGGCAGCGGCGTTGATATTATAGCACGTTCGAAAAAAAAAACGATTCATTTGAAACTCACACACTCGCAATTGCGCGTCTAGCAATTACAATTACATGGATCGTTCTGAATCTTCTTTTTCTGCTTTTTCATTTTTCAAATACGGAGAGAACAGGGGTATGTGTATGTAACATCGGCCACTTAGCTACATAACAACGACTACATTATATATACAAATTTGCTGTATCTTATGAGGCCGGTTGCACCAAAATTCAAACTGGAGCGCGATTCATTATTTATCCTGAACATACATTTTGTCTCCATACTTGCTTCATCATGAAAAACCAGCGATTGCGTTCAAATGATCGTGCGCGTATAATTTTCGACTCGAGGAAACGTAAAGTTGAAAAAAATGCTCTCGGTTTTGGGGAATATCGACGGTAAGATTTGTGAAACGTGTACTCTGATTATTTCGAAGCGTTGGTGCAAGCACGGCATTTTTGTTCTTCGTTTCTGCTTGTATTTTTATTCTTCTTTTGTTTAATATTAGTTAACATTCCACGAGCTCGTGACGGCGAGAAAAGGAGGGAATTTCTTTCGTCGACGACGCTATACTACAAAGCACGGACTCTTTTTTTTTCCCGTATTACTTATTTTTTCTTCGCTCTTCTCGCTCGTTTTCACGCATTCACAATTCGACGCTCTCACTCGCTCACTCTCTCGTCGATCTTTCGCTAACTAATTGAACCTCCGAACGTTCGCGGCTCAGTGAATCTCTCTCTCTCTCTCTCCCTTCCTCTGTCTCTTTTTGTCGTCTATTATAATTTATTGACTAACGCTCCGTAGTCGGCGAGACTCGACGACAATAACGTGCTGACTCGGAACGATTGTGCCTCGGTTTACAACGGAAGAAAATATCGTTTTTTTTCGCCCTTCGTTACTTTTATCTCGTTAATCTTAATTACAATTTTTGAGTTTTCATTTATTGTTCTAAGCACGGATATCGCGAATCGCGGGATTCAACGCTCGTCGGCTCGAAGGAGGAGCGCGAATCTCCTCGAGGACGTTTTTTCCGTAACTCAATTTTTGTTTTTATTCGTCAGAGGAGAGAATCACGCTTCTCCCACGAACGCAATTGCTCCGAGGCTCACGATACTACGATTATTTTTTAAATAAAAATAAGGAAGCTTTCGCTGGTGGATTCCCCGTCGAATTTCTTTCGAAATCGTCAACGATTCGGATTACTTGGCGAGAACATTGTATTTATCGCTCTCGCGATTTCGACGAAGGTTTGGTGCGCTTCGATCCCTCGCTCGCTGTTACTACCGTGGCTCGCAGGCTTCGTATACGAGCTCCGGCACGAGCGCGAGGGAAAACGTTGTCGTCGCTTGCCTCGTGTACTGACGACGCGAGCTCGTTACATCCTGTTACCTGTTGTTTTCCTCCATTACCACTTGCTTGAACACACCAGCAGGCTGATTCTTTATCTCGTGACTCCCGAAAGCCGTCCTACCGTCCGTACCGACGAACAACTGAAGTCCCGAAGCTGTAATCAATATTTTTAATATCATCAATAAAAATTCATTTTTTTACTATACGAGCGCGACGACGCGACCGCTTTATTGACCTTTTAATTGATATTTTGCTGTTCTTCTAGACGCATTCTTCATGCAACGTCGCATAATGCACTCTATTCCGATTAATTGATTAGAGGTTTCATCTTTTTTTAATATACATCCGCACTGACATTTTTAAAAGTATTTTTAAACGATATTATAAATTAGAAACACTGAACTATTCACTTTTCGGATGATTGAAAATATTCGGAACTGACACTCAATTGAACT